>VDFB02022211.1:0-31485 GCA_007258455.2 Sequoia sempervirens
AAAAATGGAAATGTTGGGTTTCAAGGAATGGAGGGAAAGTATATTGCTATAAACCTAATAAAGGCTACAAATAGACACAATCACCCCCAACACTTAGAAATTCATATAGTTTGAGATGTTTAGGCATGTGACAAGTATAATGAATGACAAAACACTACAACAAGAACATTTTTTGAATAAGGGGGTCTATTAAACGAATTCTTAGATTGGTTATAGATGTTGGCCAAAACATGGTTCTATTAAGAAAGGAAGCACTCAACTTAGATAAATTTGCACTCAGTAATATAGGCCCCACCATCACCTAGAATGGGGCAAGGCAAAGACATCACATAAAAACTATAAGACAAAAATATAAGTCTTTGATCAAATATTAATGAGGGACTTTACAGGCAACAAAATCAAAATAAAAAATAATTAGAAGAGCAATAGAGTCATTTCACTAAGAATGATATGTAAGGTAAATGCTCAAAAGGACAAACACCAACACAGGAGTTCCTTGATTTTATCTTAAATTAGAAATGGTGTTGCAAGGAATAAATAAGTGGAAAATTTATTAGAGAATGTTCCTTACCCTTCGAGGATAAGCAAACCAACTTAGGAACCCATATATTACAATTTTAAATCTTTTCAAAATAACTTCATACATGAAATTAATCATCATGAATTAACAAGGTCTTTGACTGATCCATGGCAAAATGTGTGTGCAAGTGAGTTCATCTCTTCTTCATGAAATCAGCTAAACTAATCATTAGAAGTAGGAATTGTAACAATCTTGGAGATAAATTTCATTACAGTATGACAATTAACACATACTCGAAGGTTCTTAACAAGTCTAATAATTGTTTTAGTGAACATGTCTAGAAAACCAAAAGAATTTGACAACATTTCAATATGGTGATAGAAAAATAATTATTTCCCTCCTTTTCAGCACCACTAAGTAAAAATACCCTATTGTCTTCATCTCCCAAGCCAATTTCTCCAACTTTACATAAATTTACTATATTTGTGAATGTCATAAATTTTCTACACAAAAAGCACATACCCTTTTGTGGCCTACAATCCAACTACATTTGGGGAACTTTTTAATTCCTCATATTTGATCAATCTCCTTAACATTTGCTCACTTTTTTTAAGATTCAAATTAAAATTTAAAAAAAAAACATTGCTGTAAATACTCCTAGGCCTACTTTCATATGTGATCTACAGGCAGCAAGAAAACAGATCCACTCATCCACCACATCACATCTGACAAAATTGATCTATCCTTCATGCTTTAATGGATGTCCATACCCTGTTCGAAAGCTCCCATTTTGGCAGAGAGGAAGGATGCTGGCAAAGGTTGCGGAGTCTGGCTTTACACCTGCCAATTGCATTTACTCGAGAGCTTCTGAAGCCTTTTCAACAAATCCCTTTTGCGTATATCCTGCTATCATCGCATTTAATGAGACCACATTTTTTTGAGCCATTCTGTCAAACAGTTCACATGCCTTGTCTGTGCTTCCACATTTTGCATACATGTCTATCAGGGCAGTTGCAGCAACATCTCCTCCTTCCTTTACCCTTTAATGAATGTCCATACCCCGTTCCAAAGCTCCCATTTTAGCACACGCAGGGAGGGTGCTGGCAAAGATAGCGAAGTCTGGCATTACACCTGCCGATTACATTTGATTGAAAGTTTTTAAATCCTTTTTCAACAAATGCATTTTGTGCATATCCCGCAGTCACAGCATTCTACGAGACCACTTTTCTTTGAGGCATCTTGCCAATAGTTAGCGTGCCTGTCTATGCTTCCACATTTTGCATACATGTCTACCAAAGCATTTTCCGGATGTAATGTCTGAATAATCCCTAGTTAGTTACGTTTGATGAACATCAATGCTCTACTCCAATGCTCCTATTTTAGCAGGGAACTAAAAATGGCCGGTATTTATTTGAAACCTATTTTGAATTTGGTGAAATGTTTGGGAATAATTTGGAGTAGTGGAAGCGACACCTTAACGGTGAGCAATGCAACAAAAAGGAATTGAGCGAATGGCAAACCGGCCCGGTGAGTGGGTTAGTTAGACCCCACAACTGACCACCTAAAGCGTGGTCAGCGCTTAGGTGTCTTTGGTTAAGCCGACCTTGAGGAGTACCTGGCCTTCTTTGCGTGTTGAGAAAACGCAGGAGCATAGAGCCCTTTCCCTTTTCCAACCCATCGGAGATCATCGGGTTGAACATGATAGAACACAGGAAGAATTGGAGTGCCAGTTTTGAGCATAAAGGATAGCTCGGCTAGACACCAAGGAGATTCCGCATACCTCTCTGAAAAAATAGCAATATGAACTCCAGCAGTACGCATTGCCTGTTCTATTTCTTCTGGTATGGAATCACCCAACTCTAGTTCTTCAACATCTAGAAAAGCCCTCAATCCAACTAGATCAAGCGTGTGATAGATAGAACTGGCTAAATTGTGCTTAGTATCACAACCGCGATGATTAATAAACACGTCCCATGGCCCCTTCTTCATTACTGGTTCCGATGATGAAGATGGTTGAGGCGCAATTTCATGAAAAGGTTGTCCTGGCTCCCTCTGATCCAGAGCTGTGGAAGTGGAAGAATCCCCCTGCTCAATCTGATGCTGCGGATCCGTTGAAGTGGAAGAATTTCCTGTTGGAAAAAAAGGACGAAAGAAACCAATCACGGAACTGACAAAGTTTCCCATGGACTTGAATTTTAAAGGAAAATTGGCAAAGATCAATTGCTGAATAGAGGGCAACAAATGGAATGGGTAGGAGAAAGTAATATCTTGTCAAGTGTTAAAAGCCTAATGGAAAGCTTAATAACCAAATAAAATTGGCAGGATTAAGCAAATTCGTTGTCCAGCATTCAAAGCTTAAATAGAACGCTGAGATTGACAATGGGAAGACTGAAATTCATGGCATTACAAGTAGAAATGTCAAAAATCCGCGTATAACGAGTTGGCGTACGAAACCGCGTGGAATTGACTGACCATGGGAATCCAAGAAAGTATGAAGTTACTCTACAAGAGCAGCTAAAGGCAAAGACAAGGTGAAACGTTAGAGCTACTTGGGTCAAGCCTTTGGATGACCTAATGGTAAGTGTTATAAAACACACTATGTTTTCTAACCTTTGACAAGGTTGGCAACCTAGACAAGTTAGAGCTTCAAAACCCATCCATGATTTCCACCTCCCAATCCATTTATCATAATAGATCAAGTTTTATTCCCACTCAACCAAATGCTAACAAAATGGTTAACATGACCTAAAAACAACACAACCAAAATATAACTTCAAACAAAACTTCAAGGGAACCTAGTATTTTCCCAGATGCTCCTGCACCAAACATACTCCATTGGTCCTTGCAATGTTGATCTTGAATGCTCTCATGGATGGTTCACTTGTGATTATACCTTTCAAATGAATCAACAGGATAGCATACTAGGCTCAACCCTTGTGGGAGCCTATTTCACTCCACATGTTGTGATCAAACAAAACAGTAACAAATATTTCACCTATACCAGCACAATGAGCAAACTTATTAGATAAAAATAGAGTATATGATATATTTTTTGATAACCTTTATGTTTTCTTAGACATATATGATATGCAAAATATTTTGATGCTTATGAGGATCAGGGTATATGTTTATAGATGTTTGCATATGTATTGATTAGTGATCCATCATTGCTCTAAAAAACTCTTTCCCACACATGCAAGAATTTTTGGAGCACCTAAGCAACCTTCTAGAGCATCAAAGAAAAGGGAGTTGAACAAGCAAGAGGGGCAGAAAAAAATTCAAAGAAACTCAATTGGGATTCATCATTTAGGAAATGGGGGTTCCACTCTCCTTACATATGCATTCTTTCTTTCATGTATCTATAAATGTATAGTGTTTTCCTTTATTTTCATTCAAATAGCTAGTCCCATGGCTTGTGTGAGACACCATACATTTATGATTATCAATAAAGACTATTTTTGCCAAAATTGTTTCACTCTCTTCTCTATTGTATGAATTTGCATAATATAATAATGCAGTATTTTGATAATTTCTTTATGCACATAGATATAACATAGCAGAGTAGAATGTACCTTTTGTTTCACTTTTTAAAATGTAAACAACTCTGACTATTTGAGATGGTAGCTAAAATAGGTAACACTAACACCATTGCTATATCATTTGCACTATTCAGGGGGGGTTAGACATAATACCAATGAAGATGCACAACATTAATGGGTTATTTGAGAGGTGTTCCATCCATTTCTATTAACGTGTACACAGTAGACCCATAGCTTTTATTAATTATATAAGGTCCTGACAATTTAAGACTTAATTTTCCTTTTTCATTCAGGTCAGCATTAACATTGCATTGATTTTCAAATAATACCAAGTCACCTTTGTTGAATACATGAGGGATGAAATGATCACTATAACTATGTTGCAATTTTTTAGCATAACCTTGGAGATGCTCAAGAGGGCTAATGTGTTGTTCATCAAGCATCTCAAGTTGATGCAACCATTGTTCTTTATAATTTTTGTCATCAATAAGTCCCTAAAGAGCGATCCGTAATGTAGGGATTTCTAACTCTAAGGGAATAATCACCTCGGTACCATAGAAAAGGTTATAGGGACTAGTTTCAGTGGATTATTTGATACTAGTACAGTAAGCCCATAACGCATATGTCAAGTGTGTATGTCAATCCTTATTGCGTTTGTTTACTATCTTTCGTAGGATTTTTCTAAGAGTCTTATTAGTTGATTCAGCTTGACCAATACATTGTGGGTAGTAGGATGTTGAAGAAAGATGTTGGATATTAAATGTTTCTAGGAATTTCTTCACGTCATTATTCTTAAATGGTGTACCATTGTCTGAAATCAATTATGAAGGAATTCCAAAGTGAGAAATAATGTGTTCCAATATGAAATGACATATTACATCAGCAGTTGTTGATCAAAGAGGAATAGCTTCTACCCATTGTGTGAAGTAATCTGTCGCGGTGATTATAAAGGTATGTCTAGCAGAGGAAGGTGCTGAGATTTTTCCAATTATATCCAGTCTCCATACCAAGAATGGAAAAATAGGAATTTGGTCATGAAGTTTAGAAGTGGGAGTGTGAATCAAATTGCTATGTTCCTAAAATTGTGACATCTCTTAACATATTAAAAGAAATATTTTTCCATATCATGTCTCTAGTAATATGTCATGTGAATGATTTTTTGAACTAATGATCTGCCTCCAAAATGACCTCCATAGGCACCTACATGAGCTTCTTCAAGTGTTATGGCAATTTCAGATTTTTTAAGGAATCTAAGTAAAATTCCATTAAAGGATCTTCTATATAATATGTAAGCGAGAATTATATACTTAGCTGCAAGTTTGCAAAGATGATCCCAAGTATTTTTAGTTGTTGACTCAGGGAAGGTACCCCCATTTAAATAAATAAATATCAATGAATACCATTCACTAGAGCTTTCCATAGTTGTTATTAATACATCTTCAATTTCAAATTCAATCGATGGTTTCATGATTGGATGAACAGTAAATGTGAAATCCTTTGAAGGATCTTGAGGTGATATAAGATTAGCTACACTTGCCATTGCATCCACATGTTGATTATCCTTTCGTGGGATGTTTTCAAAGGTAAATGATTCAAACTTCTCTAACAAATTCATTGTGAGATCCTTGTATTTCAATAATTTGTCATGCTTTGTTTGATATGTCCCATTTATTTGTTTAATGAATAATTGTGAATCACCAAATATCTTGATATGTTAAAATCGCAAAGCTAAAATTGCATGCAATCCAGTAATTAATGCTTCATATTTCACTACATGTTGTTGGTGCATAGGAAGTTTAAGCAATATGATAAGGGAATAGGCTTTCCTATGGGCATAAATATTATAACCCCAACACCAAAGGCTAGTCTACACTTAGATCCATCAAAGTATAATTCCCACACTTCATCATCTTTTTGAATAGTCCACATATTCGAGCATCATTAAATGTTTCTATATTAGGTAATGCTAGGGGAGACAGTGCATTGGCTAGGTGGTTAGTTAAGGCTTGTCCTTTAATTTCTTTTTGTGAAACAAACTTAAGGTCAAACTATGTTAACAACATAACCAATTTAGCCAAGCATCTTGATAAATTAATTTTTTTGAAAAGATGTTTTAGAGGATCATATTTCATCATCAAATGTATTTTTGCATTTAGTAAGTAATGTATCAGTTTATTTTTTAGCGAATACAAGGGACAAAATTTTATTTTCTATTATTGCTCTTTAATGTTTTCATCTTGTTGAGCCAACAATGCTGGGAGAGCATGGGCTGATGTGGCTGTGTAAAGGATGAATAGTTGATTTTGCATAGCAAGTTGTAAGACAGGTGGAGTTGCATGGTATGTCTTAAAACTCTTAAAAGCCTATTTACAATCCTCATTCCAATGAAAGTGCACATCCTTCTTTAGGATATGTGTAAATGGTAACATTCAATCAACTAAGGATGCTACAAAATGATGGATAGCTTGAATTCTTCCTTGTAATGTGTGTAGTTGAGAGATTTTTTTAATATGTGCCATGTTAACTATAGCTTCAATTTTCTTTGTATCCACGTCGATGCCTCTGTGAGATACAATAAAACCTATAATTTTTCCACTATCTACACCAAAGACACACTTTTTTGGATTTAATCTCATGTTGTATTTTTGCATTTGCTCAAATATTTTCTAAAGGATATTCGTATTGTCTTGTCTTGTTAATTTTTTGGCTAAAATATATCAAAATAGTCTTCCAAAATCTTATGTATGTAATCGTGAAATATTAATGTCACAGCTCATTGATATGTTACACCTACATTTTTCAATCGAAAAGGCATCATGACCCAATAGAATGTTCCCCAAACTATTGTAAATGTTGTTTTGTATTGGTCTTGAGGGTTGATGAAGGTTTGATTGTATCCAAAAATCCCATCCATGAATGGCAAAAAACCATGTCCAATAATCGAGTCCACTATCATATCGATATTAGGAAGGGGAAAATCATCTTTCAAAGATGCTTTATTTAAACCATGAAAATCCATACACATCCTAATGCAATTTTTAGGTTTTGCAATTACAACAATGTTTGAGATCCAAGGAGAATAATTTATAGGTCCTACGAAACCAACCTCAAGGAGTTTTTCAATCTCTCCTTTAACAAGCAAGGCTATCTTAGGATTCATCGTTCATATATTTTGTCTATCGGGCTTAGAATTTTTAGCAAGGACTATGTTGTGTGTTGCTATCTTAGCATCGACTCCTAGCATATTTGAATATTTCCAAGCAAAAAGTTTAGGAAATTCATGGAGTAAAATTGTGTGATCTTCTTTTTCTTCTTCATCAAGGCATAGTCAGGTATCTTAATTACTTTCTCCTAATCATTTATGTACATTGGTATGTCAATTGTATTGCCTAGACAAAGTGTACCTCATTTTTGAAATTTAGGATTGTATTCATCTTTACTCATATATGTCTCATTATTTTCCTTTTTTGCATCCTTTTGTTTGGTGCTAATCATAGTGCATGTGACCTTTTCCTTTTGAGGAGGAAGTAGATGATTTATCATAAAATCCTAGCATTTGCTTCAAGGCTTCATCATCCTCAAAGTATTCCCATGATGGTTCAGAATCCATATCAAGCAATTCAAGATGTTTCAAGGTGAGATTGATTTTTGGTTTGCACCTGATGGTGTTGATATTTAACACTAGTCTATGAATTCCTTGTTCTTTCTTCCCATATCCTTTACAATTATAATCTAATTGTTTCATAAGTTCATAAGCTCTCCCATATTTTTTTTCCATTTCCTTCGGGTTTCATGGTTGTTGGTAATCTATCTCATTAATTTCTTTTGTATAGCATGTTTCACCTTCAAGAGTGGATGAGGTAGATTCTTGTAAATTTTCTTCCAAGTTTTGAGTTGATATGACCATTGGTTGCTTTTGTTTTTCATCTTCTTTTCTTATAATTATGTATTTTCCCATAAATGAGGATGTGAACTCCAAGGATCCCTAATCATCATTTAATAATTTTGACACTATTTTTGTTTCTTTCTTGTCTTCTTCTATAGGTTCTATGTGTGATTTTGGAATCAATGTGTTTAGAGGACTTGTTGTTCCTTTTTCAACTTGTAAGCAACTTTCAGGCTTGGGATCTATTTCAACTTGGCATACCTTGTTGTTATAGACATATTTCATGGTATGGTGAAGGGTCTAAGGAACCACATGAATCTCATGGATCAATGGTCTTCCTAAAAGAAGATTGTAAGAAAGGTCATGAGGCATAACATGGATAGGAATTTGTAAGGTATCCTTTCTAACTGTAATAGTAAAATAATTACACCTAGTGGTTGCTTTCCTACATTTTCAAATCCTCAAATTGATAACGATTCAAGTTCCATTTTTTATTTATCTATGTGCAACCTATCTAGAAGTTTCACACTAAACACATTAAGGGTCGAGCCATTATCAACAAGGGTCCTTTTTATTCCTATTTTATTGAATTTGGCTATTATCATGAAGCGATCATTTTTCTTTCTCAATTCCAAAGGAGGCAGTTCATGTCGATGAAAGGTGATGTCTACATTAACTGTATTCATTCCTTGTATTAAATTTTCCACATCATTTGCATATGTACTAGGACGAACCACTACTTGTAAGGATTTTTGGAGCATAGTGTGATAGTTTGGTGAATTCTAAATTAATCCCCATAGGGATATCTTTGTAGTAGCATTTTTAATTTTTTCAACAAGATCATACTTGTTCCCACTATGTCAAGTTAAATGAGGAGCACTAAGAAAAATGGGATTGGGAAAAGGTAAGGTTGTCAAAGTTTGTGTTGACTATAGGTTGTTGAAAAGCAGATTTTTGGCACCAACTTGCTTTCTATCTCTCCTAGGGTTTTTCACCTAGAAAGAGAAAAGTGGGTCAAAAATGTTTATGTCCATTCAAGAATAGATATGGGAAATAGGTGTGAGGTTTTTGAATGTGATTCTAATGCTTTAAACTAAATGAAAATGCAGATTAAAGAATGTAAAACTGATCAAATGCAACTTGTTTGAAAATGCATAATGATATGCAAACATGAACTAGGAATTAGAGAAGAATAGAACAAAAATAAGTGAGATTGAACATTACCTATCTGGAAGGTTGAAGATGACTAGAAATGACCTCGAATTTTTTCTTTCTACTGTTCTACTAACCAGGGTGGACTCATTCGCCACCTGTGGAAAATCAGTCCATGTTCAAGTGAAAACTTCTAAGAACAAGTTTCAGACTGTCGAGAGTTGAAATTTGATAAAATTAAGTTTCAAGCCTATAGGTTGGACTCATTCACCATGCATGGAAAATCAATCCACCTATAGAAATCTATAAAATCAGAGGAAGATTTTGTGGAGTTAGATCTATATTTCTTCCTCCTATAGGTCTCCACTTCTGAAACTGATAGATTTGGGTCTAAAACTGAGTTAAACTTAATGAATAGGCTTGAATGAAGAAGAGAATACATGAGAAACTTATAAATGTGGTATTCAATGATTCCAATGGTCCAAGTGATCCTAAATCTTAAAAAAATCAACACAAGAAGACAAAAAAAAATCATTGTTAAGGCATGGGGGTTTTCCTTGGTCAAACCCCTTTTAGGAAATTAATCCAAAATTATGAAACAAATGAATGAATCATGAAACAATGGAGTAATTTACCTTGCAATGATGATTGATCTTGTTGGTCTACAACAAATCATGTAGAATCATCCTTTGAATATCTTGGAATGCTAGCTTGAAGACTTGCAATGAAGAATCCCTATGTTGCTTGAGAAAATAGATGATAAAATGATGTGATGATAGATGGTAGATTAAATATTAAGTGGAGATATATTTGGATGAGGTTAAATTAACTTATTTATACAATCCTTGTGTCATAGTACCAAGTATACATCATCACAGGCCGACATCAAGTGTAAAATTGAATAAAATTCTGAAAGAAATTTGAATTATTTTGAAATTTGTGTCAAGGTGGACTCGTTCGCCACCCATGGTGAATCAGTCCAACCTTGAGGGTGTTTTTAGGTGTTAAGACTTAAATGCTATTTAATGTTGTGTGCCAAGGTATCATTCAAATATACACTTAAATAAACCTTATGAAGGCATAAAGAGGTCTAAATAGACATAAGAAAGTGTAAATAAGGGGGAAATGCCTAGAAAAGCATGAATC
Source organism: Sequoia sempervirens (assembly GCA_007258455.2). Lineage (NCBI taxonomy): Eukaryota > Viridiplantae > Streptophyta > Pinopsida > Cupressales > Cupressaceae > Sequoia > Sequoia sempervirens. The sequence continues at coordinate 10,244 of VDFB02022211.1, forward strand.
TTGATAACAAGACTTAACAACACTTTAAAATAGGACTTATTGATGTGTCAAATGATGATTTTTTGGTGACTTGCATTAAATAGAGTCTAGAATAATGTAGAATTTTTTTACAACACTTCACAACATATTCACAAGAGTACAATATTTAATAAATAATTAACTTATAAAGGTCTAAAATCTAGTGTGGATGCATAAAATTCTTCACAACACCTAAATTAAGACCACATTTAGTCCAATTTATCATTGATTAACTCAAATCAAGCAAAGGGGCCATTTTTCTATGGCACAGTTGTTTTGAGTGTTGTATGTATGAGCAATGGGATTATTACTTGATTTCGGAAAAACATTGTTCTTAGGTGGGTAAGGAGTAATTTTAGGCTTGTTTTTAAGTTGATTTTTTTCTGAAGGTGGGTAAAGGATGAGTTGAGGTTGAATCACGTTAACTTCTCTTGGTTTTGGTTCTTCATAACAAGCCTTAGTGGATGAACTTTGTAAGATGAAATCCTCAAGGGCTTCATCTAAAATGTCAAAGTCATCACTACTAAAATGCTTGAGGGTTAGGTTAACTTAGAAAGAGAGATTTGACATAGTCAAATAACTATACTTTCTCCAAGTGGCTTAGGTGTTTTTATTTTGTTTTTGGTTTTATTTGCTGATCTATGTGTAATATAATCTAATCTAAATGATGAAAATAAAAAGTATAAGAATCTAATTCTATCCACAAGTGTAATTTGAATGTAAATTATGCTACTCCTAATAATTTGAATGCAATAGAAAGTAGGTAAACTAAAATAGAAAAGAAATAACAACAAACAAGAGCTTAAAAATAGGAAATTTAGCTCTGTAAAATGCAGTTCAGAATTTGGACTTGGACTGATTTTCCCAAGGTGGCAAATGAGTCCCAGTAGGGATTATTTAAAAAAAAATAGAAAGTTTTAGTTATTTTTTGTTATTTCTATGTCATATGGTCTAGATCATAAGTGAAAATATATATTTTCTTTAATTTTTAGTAAAATGAGATGCAAATTACTATATGAGCTTTCACTAATGCAAAATTTGAAACCTTAGAATGCAAGTTAACCAATGTAAGTCCTAATGCAATGTTAATGCAAGCTAAATCTAGGATGATAATGAACTCCAAATTAGAAAATGAAATTTTCTAAATGTAGGTGCACCAAAATGAAAGGTGGAATATTGTTTGGCTTCTCACCTAGGGTTTAAGACCTAGAAAGGTCAATTTTCACTAACTTTGACTCAAGAATAAACCCTTGAGATCTCAATGAAAAAGAGAAAGAGATCTTGCAAGAAGGTTGTTCTAGGGGATGAATATGATCTAATGAGTGCTTCACCACCAAGTTTATACTTGGTAAGATAAAATAAATACAAGATAAAATATAAAACCCTAATTCAATACAATGACCTACCAAATGAGCTAGAAATGTAAACCAAACATAATAGAAAAGTAGTGAAATGAATGGTGTGCACTTGGAAACCTAAGAGTGACAAGAAACAACTCTGAAACATTGGAAAATTTAACTTTTTGACCAACTAGGACTCATTCACCAATCTAGGAAAATCAATCCTAGATCTAGAATTTTGCACAAAAGCATGTTTCAAGGAAAAGGGTATCTGAATCTACAAATAGATCTACAAAACACCCATAGGTGAATTCCATTCACCACTTGTGGTGAATTATCTTGTTCCACTCTCTCCTTCAAGAATTCTAATGTTTGACTCATACTCAAATACTTGCTCTTCTTTCCAAAATCCCAAGTTGGTGGATCCAAGCCCATGAAAACACATGCAGTCAGAATATAAAACTTGAATTGCTAATGGGGTTTTCTTGGTCAACCCCAAGCCAGGTAATTAAAACCCGATGAAAATAATTAAATAAGTTAATGCAAACCTAGCCTTATGTGTCTAATACTAAGAAATATGAAACATGATGCAATCATATTCTAGTGTGTAAGAATACGATGCAAGAATGGAAATATGAAGATGGATGACTCACTTGGATAGATCTCTAATCACCTCCAAATGATCCCTAATGATGCATGTACCTTCCTTAGGCTGAATGTAGACTGATAAAGGAAGATGGAATCACTTAGGAAACAAGTCTTTAGGCTTGGATTGATGGCTAGTTGCATCTCTCCAACCTAGAATCCATCATGATTCACCATAGACAACCATGATCAACCCTTGAAAATGTTAGATCTTGAATGAAAGTGAGATTGAAGACTACAAAAAACACTTTAATGTTGCTCGAAGACTTCAACTTTAATTGTTATTGAAACTTGAATGCTCTTATCAAAGATTCACAACACTTGTCTCTTGAATTTTCTCTTGAAAATGCTTGCTCCCATTGCTTAGATGATAAAAATGACTTAGAAGCTTGCTTATATATGCATCAAAACCAAATTGAGTGTTATTTAAATCTTAAAGGCTGGCATCCACCAAAAATTTGAATTGAAATGATGAATTTCCTACTCAAAATTGAAAAGGACCCCAAATGGGACTCATTCACCACTCTTGGTGAATGTGTCCCACTTAAGGGGATCCATTCTCCCAAAGTAGCGAATGTGTCCCACCTTAGCTTTTTAAGGTGGGTTTTTAAGATTTTTAGTGTTTTAAGTGATTTTATGGGATTTCTAGGTGAAATAAGCCTCGAGATCCAAAATATTGGGTCCTAGGAGCCTATTAATGATTATTTTAAAGGGTGATTAATGCAAGGATGCCAAAATAGGCCCAAATTAAGTGTGAAATTGTATCTCTTTCAAGAGCGTATAATTTTTGACACTTCAAGAAAAAAATACCCTTTAGAAAATATCATATAACTTTAGACTTGTATATATTTTCACAGGGGTAAGTTCAAAATTTATTTAATTTACAATCTTCCTTTTTCAATGTTGCTCTCTATACCTATACATGTAGCATGTTTTGGGAGATTCTATAAATTTCCTCACATAGACCTATAACTAGTATGTTCTACAAGTACTTCTAACCTAGATCATAAAATTAATAAACCTACCTATGAAACTTAATCTCTTAAATTTTTACAAGTAAACTTATATAACTTGAATGTATTCATTTCCAATATGTGTGTCTAATCTAAATTTTTGTGTACAACACAAGTTATTCAATTTTAAAATTTTCTAACTATTGATTCACTAACCTAAGGTTTCCCAATTATAATTTATAATATATCCTTAGCCCAAGACATTATAAAAAACATGTTCTTCCTTAATTTGAAAATACTCTTAATTTCTCCTTGAAATCTTATAGACAAGTCATCATTTGTTTTCTATATCCTTAGATCAACACTCCTCTAAGATGATACTAATTTTCCATAGTTGTAAATCTAAAAATAATTTATCCTCGAATCTCCTTCATCATCCCATATTTCATTTTTATCCTATACTCCTTAGGTCATTTTATAACCCTCATCCTCTCTCATTGAGGATTTTCTTGCATTATATATAATATGTAAATAGTGGTTTTATAAACCTAGTGCATATTAAATGTGGATATTCTATGTTATCTCTCAACAAAAAATATTGCATGTCATTGTCCTCTACTTTTAATATTTAGAAAATAATAATAATTGAATAGAAAAATAATTAAGTATTACCAATTAAACAAGGCATACATCCATGATAAGAAAACAACAACAAACATTTCAAAAACAATGCTTCAAACAATTGAAAAATATAGTAAGATAAATTTTCTAGTATCTCATAACTTTTGATGAGTGGATAAAAAATTATGTAGAAATTAATGTATTTCTTGAGAAACATAGAAAACTACTAAACTTAACAAAAAATATGTGGTTTTTGAGAAACATAAACAAAATACTAAAGGCAATTAAAGATTAAAACCATGGTAGTGAAGATTAATACAATCAAATTTTAGCAAAAGATACATGGTTACAAAGTGAAGATGGATCTTTACATTGTAGTGGTGTTTTAAAAAACCTTGTCCTAGTAGCCAAAAACTTGATGAAAAACACACCCAACAATTATATTATCTCAAGTCATTTGTAAAATGTTCATTGAGCCAACTAAATTGTATGTACAATGATTTGTTTTGGTAAATTCAAAACTTTTCCAATCCTAAGGTAGGATTTCATTAGTTTAAATCAGATGGTGTGCGTGTTATAACATGTTTGTGTTGCCAAAAATATTTCTAAGACTTAATGCAAGTTCATTATTACATTTTCATGTTATGTTTTGTAGAATGTGAGAACATATTTTAAAAATATGGATGTTTGGCTACTTTTTAGGTTGTCATCCATGTTTGCACATTGTCCTCAATTTTTTATTTATTCCTTGATTTGGTACTCTTGCATGGTGTAACATATTGAATTAATTGAGCATATGAAGGATGTACTAACAAACACCAAATACTAGTTCTTATGTTAGATTTGATTGATAATGTCAAGGTTAGAAAAGAGTAAATTTTGAAGAGTAATAGAGATTCGAACCTCAAGAAGAGATTGGGTTTGCACATAAAAGCGTATCCACATATGTGTGATTAAATGTATAGTCACAATAATTACCCAAAAGTAATAGACAAGTTGTTCATTGATTCCTAGGCATTAATCTAAGCATAATTTATATTCTTTGATTATTTGCAAATAAAAATAAATAAATTTGTCACATTTTTCCAACTAAACACTCTCTTTGTCTATTTTTTAAATATTTAATTATTTTTTAAAAATAACATTTATCATTTCTTAATAAAAAATATTTCCTATTAAATTTAAAAGATATTTTACATATTCATATTATTTATTTATACATGAAGAAGAGTGTGGCAATAGCATTTAAATTTAGTGTCATCGTAAATATGAATTGCTAATACATATAATTAGGGATTTTCACATGGAGGATTACCATTAAAGAATATATACATCTAATATTAGGGGCATGACCAAGATACCAAAGGAAATAAGAAATATCCAATAAACTAAGGGAGAACAGAAAGGGAAAGAAAATAGTATAATACATATTATCCACATTTTCCTATTAGATTGACAAAGTAATACATGGTTTATGGGCTAATGAAAACATAAAACTACATCGTCGGCAGGCACAACCATGACATCTCATGACCAGAATAGATTTGAAAAAGACCCTAAAAGAATATGTCTTAGATCAATAAAAATAATAGGGTTATCTAGATGATAAGCAATTTAAGACAACATGGGAATAGCCAAATAATCATCTATAAACTCCTTTCCTTTATATCTTCTTATAGTATGTATTTATCTTTCCTCATTTAGAATCCATAACTTCTTCCCCTTCCTTCTTCTATTTTTTGAATCCCTTATCATATATTTAAGTCCTATATTTTTATCTATATCCTTCACTTTTAGCCTTGTGACTATTTTCATATCCCATTTGTCTCCTACAACAAGTACACGTCACTTTTGGTAGATAGAATACCATAGTTAATGCTACTCTTTGTAAATAACATTATTATGGTCACTACTTCTCATAAAATCTATATGTTTGTATCTACTTCCAAAATTCCAAAATAATGTACTGGTAAAATTGAAACATACCAAATGTGGGGTTGATCATGATAGTATCCTATATATAAATCCATTTTCTCCTTGTCCCTAAACTTCAACTTAAGTCTTTAGGATTTCCATGGTTAATGTGACAATTTCATAAGAAAGAGAGGACTTAATAGATAGAGGTGAATATTGGTGTAAAATTGTAAATAATTCTAAGTGAAGTTCACTAGCAACCATGAATGGTGGAACTTCCCTCCCTACATTAAAGCTATGTCCTACCTAAAAAAATTTGGAATAGCTTCAATATTTTATACACAATCATTAATAATATCAAATGTATTTTATCTAGTGTTATTATAGTCATTATCCAAGTGTATTATTTCCATTTTTTTTTCTTTGTCATGTTTCCTAGTTTCAATATTATCATCCCAACCTTTAAGTCTTATAGTCTAAGGAAGAGTACGTTTTAATTTGTTATTGCTATTTATTATAGTGTATTCTTGAGTTATTAGATATTTAGAAAGATTAATTTATGTTTCTTATAGTTTAACTAAATAAATAAAAAAATATCTCTTTCAATTTGAAAGGTTAAACTCTTAAATGGATTCCAAAGTAATCAATTTTTATATGAAGGATAGACTAACAAGGTTGGGCTTAAGTATCACACACTAAGCTCTGACCTTTTAGGTGAGTCAAAATTTATATTTTTTCATTTCTGTTTGCTATTTTATGTCACTGTCATTGTCAGACTTCGTACTATTCACAACTTGTTCAATGCTTGCCTATCCACATTAATGCTAAACACATTGAATATATGATATACCCATTGAATAAAACACATAGAAAGTAGAACATACCACTCATCAGTGTTAACACGAGAATTGTCCTTCTACACCAAGACTTAGCTACAAGAATAGTACAGATAATGGTTGTTGGAACCTCTAAAGAGCATTAAATGTGACACTCAAATATTTCGCACAGCTGCAGTCTTCTATCTCTTAGTACTTTTTTCATTTCTTCCATAAATATTTAAAATATATTTAATTATATCGTAGTTGAATTGGGAATATCTTATATATATACGTTCAATGTGAATTTTATATTTAAAATAAATATATAATTAAATAATTAATACATATAAATATTAAATATTATACATTTAATATCATATACAAATTCAAATCAATCTATCAAAAATCAAAAGATCTAATTAGAAAATATGCTAGTCTTAATATATATATATATATATATATATATATATATAATTATAATTTTATAGTGTGAATTATATATTTAAAGTAAATATTTAATCAAATATTAAATATTTTAATTAATATAATATAAAAATTTATATTTCAATATTAAATTATTGTTCAAAGACAACATACATTATTATCCTCAAAAAAAAATTAATATAATATTACTTGTCTTAATATATAAGAAATCAAAAGATCTAATCAAAGAAAGGGTTTGTTTTATAACTGAATTTTCATATAATATATATTTAAAAATATAATATTATTTAAATTAATAATTAATAAAAAATCAAATATCTAATTGAATAAGAGAAGGAGTTCAACATATAACAATAATACATATTTTCAAATATATTTAATTTAAATAATCTATAAGAAAAAATATATATTTAAATTAACCTATAAGAAATTAAAAGATCTAATTAGTGAAGGGGTTGGTTTTATGACAATAAATATAATTATAGAGTGAATTTTTTATATTTTAAATAGATATTTAATTTAAAAATAAATATATATAAATATTAGATATAATACAGTTACTTAATATATAACTTTATATTTTAATATTTATTGTTGAATTGATCATAATATAATTATATGATATATTAAATATAATATTAATATCTATTATTTATCTTCATTTTTTATTTACTTATATGTTTATTTTAATATATCTACTAGGATCGATCATATGTGAATGACCAACAAGCTAAACCTACTATCATCTAACATTCAATATTCCTTTTTACTTTAAAACCCTTTGTGATTTCTGAGAAATATATGGATGAGACCAATCAATTTTCCACTCTAGGTACCCATCCCCAAAATACATATGACCATATACAAATTCATCAAAGAGATTTAAATTCTTAAAGAAGCCACCACCTATATCCTACAAAATATTAGATGAGCCCAAAGCTCCAAAAGAAATGCACGTCATGAACTAGGGTAGAAGGGGATGTGAGAGAAGGGAAATAAACACCCCACAATAAAAAATTTAAATATAACTAGGAAATCATTAGGTTTTCCTAGTCAAAATATATGTTTGCTAGTAGTATCCACTTTCAACTAGATATTAGCTATTTCTAACTTTAATGATAATTGTATTCTTATTTTTAATTCTAAGTATAGTTGTAACCAAATTATGACCCTACTCTTGACCTTAATTTGAACCTTGATTCCAACCCTAATTTTAATTGTAAGTTTTACCCTATTCATTTGATGAGTGAAGGACCTCCATTATCATTTATTTCTTCATTAATTAATCAATTAAAAAATTAGGTATATTTTTAAGTTTATTTTTCATAAATAAATTTAGTTTTAAAAATTAACCCTAATCCTAATTATAACTCAAATTTTAATAAAGAACCATATTAAATTTAGGATAATACATTCAACAAATCTATATAAAATATCATACAATAATATATAAATATAAGCTTTTATCCCTTGTACCTACCAAAACAAAGACTATTAAGCCATTACTAGCTTGAGTATGGTACTCCTAATAAAATTTTACCCCTTTTATCTACCCAAATAAATTATATTAAGCTATTACTAGCTTGAGTACGATAATCAAAACAAAATTTCCAAGGATTTTGAGCCATATAATGAATGTCTTTTAGCTACATTATCATAACAAAATTTTCAACATGACTAAATGAAGGATTTTGAGCCATATAATGAATGTCTTTTAGCTACATTTTGTTTCTAATAGTTCCTTTCATACTGTAATAATTTTACAACATAAGAATCAACCAAAATTTATTATTAATCAAACTAGCACTCAACAAGATTTAGAGAACATCATGCTTGGATTATTGAAGCTAGTAAAAAGTCTTAGAAGCATTTATTTTCAATTAAGAAAAATTATTTTAAAATGAAATACTCTTTTGAAACACTCAAGAGTGATTACTAGCTTGAGTATAGTACTCAACAAAATTTCCAATAGGACTATAGGAAGGATTTTGAGCCATAAAACAAATGAATTTTAGCTACATTTATTTTGTAATAGTTCCTTTCATATTGTAATCATTTTACAACATAAGAATCAACCATAATATATTACTAATTATCAAAGTAGCACTCAAAAAGATTTAGAGAACATCATGCATGGATTATTGAGCCCAATAAAATGTCTTAGAAGCATTTATTGTCAAATAAGAAAGATAATTTTAAAAGAATATTTCTCTTCTGAAACATTCAAGGTTGGAAGGATTGAGATGATAAAATATATTTTGATATTTTAGTGTAAATCCCTCAAATGCATCAGTAGAATATAGACTCTAAACCCCACATCAACTGACTTCAACCCCGACTCCAAAAGAATGACTAGCCCAATAAACATAGAAATAGCTCAATTGTTTTGGGACCAAATGGATAAGGGAGGATTATTATAGGTTAGAAAGTTGACGTTCATTGTTTATTATTTTTGGTTAAGGATATGAGGGCTGGCACATTTACCTAATCAGTCGTTGAGGGTTATACATGTTCACAATGCAATGGTGCTTACCCATGGACTCATGATGAATGAAAGTAAATGAAACTAATTGACTCATCACAAAAAAATGATTTTTGCAACCACTATAATCCCTATATATCTTTAGGGTGGGTTAATATAGTCTAGATATGCAAAAATTTTAACTTTGAGTTTCTTTAAATTAATGTCTCTAAAATATTAAAATCTACTTAAGTGAACTTTATTGTTTATTAGTGAAAACAATTCCTACATAAGTACATTATTTAATATTTACATGTATTTTATATGTAGAATCCATGCTATATTTATTTATTTATTCTTACAGGATTGATCAGTCTCTCTAACTAAGTCTTCTCATTTCATTTCTTATAAATTAATTTCAATAATATTATATTAAATTTATAATATAATATAAAAATATAATCACAAAATAAATTTTCTATAATATAAGCATTAAAATGAACAATAAATAAAGATAAATATTACATACTAATACTAAAATATAAATTTCTATATTACACTAATTTTATTATATCTAATATTTAGATATATGTATTTTTCAAATTATATCTATTTTAAATATAAAAAATTCACACTATAATTATATTTATTGTCATAAGATCAACCCCTTCACTAATTAGATCTTTTAATTTCTTATAGGTTAATTTCAAATTTTTCTTATAGATTGATTTAAATAAAATATATTTGAAAATATGTATTATTGTTATATGTTGAACTCCTTATTTAATTAGATATTTGATTTCTTATTAATTAATTTAAATAATATTATATTTTAAAATGTATATTATATTAAAATTACTATCTTTTGAATTCTTATATATTAAAACAAATAATATTAAATTAAATTATTTGAGGATGTTAATGTATTTATCTCCAAACAATAATTTAATATTGAAATATAAATTTTTATATTATAATAAATATAAAATATTTAATACTTTCCGATTATATATTTACTTTAAATACAAAATTCTGCACTATAAAATTATATTACTTTTATATTTAAATAATTAACATCTTCTTATTAGATCTTTGATTTCTTAGATTTCATTTGAAACTTTATTATAATAAATGTATAATACCTTAATATTTATATATATTTATTATTTAATTATATATTTGCTTTAAAATATGTGCACCATAATATAATTATATTTGAGCCATTGTTGAAGCATCTAACTCCTTGTCTAATTAGATCTTTAAATCTAATTATTGTTTGAAAATAATATAATTTACTTATAAATACAAAACCAAAACCATAGGCTACATTCATAAATCTTTAATATAAGACTAGGTAGTTGAAAAGTTCAAACTCATGAATCAAAGAAGTTAACCCTCAATATTCAGTCTTAGCTCAATTAATTTGACATTGATACTCATTTAAAAACAAAATAGGACGTAAACTGAATGACCCTCCTGGGCGCACTTTACGGCATACTTGTATGCACTAAACCACGAATTAGACTTAGGTGGTTTCACCCTTCCGTTCAATTCTTATCTCTTCTCAATGTTACAAGTAACTCACTTGTTTGATGAAGGTAATGGCTTTTCAAGGAAGAGCTATGGAAGAGAACATGCCTACAAACCTAGCCTAACATAGTTTCTCGAAGCATTCAAAATTTATTAATGTCGTACTCCGTTGTTTAGCATTAATGTGGACAGGAAAGCAGTGAACAAGCTGTGAACAGTACGAAGCCTGACAGGAAGGACAAGGAGAGAAAAAATGTGAACGAAAATGAAAAAAATAAAAATTTTGACTCACTTAGTGTCAGAGCTTAGTGTGTGATACTTAAGCCCAGCCAACTAACAAACGCCAAATACTAGTTTTTATGTTAGATTTGATTGATAATGTCAAGGTTAAAAAAGTGTAAATTTTGAAGAGTAATAGAGATTGGAACCTCAAGAAGAGATTGGATTTGCACATCAAATCGTATCCACATATGTGTGATAAAATGTATAGTCACAAAATGACCCAAAGTAATAGTGACAAGTAGTTCACTAATTCCAAAGCATTCATCTAAGCATCGCTGATATTCTTGGATTGTTATCAAATAAAACTTTAAAATTTGTCACATTTTTCCATCTAAACACTCTTATAATTATATCTATCTTTAATTTCTTTTTAAAATAACATTTATCATTTTTTAATAAAAAATTGTGTTTCCTATTATTTAAAATAGATTTTGCATATTCATATTATTTATTTATTTATTTTTCTCAAAATTACTCTTCCACGTAAATTATTAGATATTATTTTACTTTCAATTACAATTTAGCATTTATAATTTAAAATTAAAAATTAACTAAAAAATTAACTTTATACTATAAGCAATACCATTTACATTTGAACATCTACAAATGAACAACATTCAATACTTCTTGACTTAGGAAGATTAATAAAAAATAGTATATAACATTATTATTAAATTTAGATTGACAATAATACACAACCTTCATAGATAGCGCCCTTACATGCTGGAAAGTTATTAAAAACTTTCAAAGGTTATTGCCTCTCTCTCCAATAACCATCCACTCAACACAAAACTCTCCCTATAATTAGGGGAAACTTCTCTGATGTCAAATGTTTTTAAACCTCTAATTCTTTAGTATAAAAAACTTTAACTACAAGTTCATTTAAGGAAACTAGTCCTGCTGCACCCGGCAAATCATATAACTTTGAACATTGTTCTGAAAAGAGCGGGTCAATTTGCTTAGTTAACCAATGCTAGCTGGTAATTCCCTGCTGCTGTTCCAAAGGAGAGTTGGTTTTCTCAGGAAGCTCGATTTGTGATATTGTGAGGGCAAAATTTGTACTCCATGGTGCAGCCTCTGCAAACCCCAAAAATCTTGAGGTTTGTTATGTTATCCAGATTATCTGACCCTAAGACGGAGGTCCTGCACAACAATGCATCCTAGAGATATCTGCAAGTACTGAAGCTGCTTAAAAAGACGCAACATTCAATCTCTCCAACTGAAACATATATGCTGTAGATTCACCAAATTCCCAAAATGGTTAGGCAGACTTAATAACTTTGGAAATTCTTCTAAGAACGGATGCTCCAGCTAGTGAAGTTGACAAAACTCGTCTGGCAAGCTCGATATGCTCCGGCAACCAGACAAGGATAGTTTTTTGAAATGCTCGAGATGGCCTATTGACCTGGGAAGACTTTGGAGCTTTTTGACACCCGCAATTAGCAGCTCTCTCAATTGCAAAGGAGGCTGTGCACAACCAATTTTCAATTCTATTTAGTTAAAACTCGAAAGCATTTAAAAAGAACGGAAGCATACATTCTAATTGAAAAATAGCAAAGCGAATTTCTTACATGTGCATCTTCCCACAATGTTTCCAACTGCTCTGGCCCAATAAGCTCTAGAACTCTAATGTTCTCCAGTGAGAGCCACGATGGAATATATCTGTGTTTAAACTCAAACCATCGAAGCCACAAAAGGCCTCTCGATAGCTCCCCACATTCCTGGGTAAATTGGTCTTGGTGAACAAGACAAAGTTGTAATCCAGCCCGAATATTTGAGATTCTCATCTCCTCCATGTATTCTTTGAAAGGCGGGACGTACTGGGTAAGTTTCGAAGAACGCGTGGAACCTTCGGTGGCGATTATTCCACGAATGGGCGTTCGTCTCTAAATGGTAAGAAGCAACAACAAAATAACTTCAATTCAATTAGAGGGAAAAAAAGAAAGAAAAAAAACCTGAAAGGCAAACAAGGTTTCCAATGGTTAATGGAAGGAAATATTTAATTTCACCTGAATGAGCATACTCTCTCCCAACCAACATCGCGATGGTGAATGTCTCTTTGCAATTTGTCTTCCCAAATCCCTGAGATGATCGTGCATCCTTATACACTCTTCCCCATTCACCCCAACAACCTCAACAAGGCACTTGTTGTGAAGCATTTCCCAACTATATAGACCGCTCCAGCCTGATCCATCCCACACAGCAATTGCCGAACTTCTTCTTTCACAAATAAAGAAACATGCAATATCCAAGAATATTTCTTTCTCCTCTTCATAGAGGGCATCATAACTTACTTTCAGCCTTTGCAGAATTTCCTTTGGCAATATTCGCCGGATCTTATCTAGCTGAGAAACCCAATAATCTTTGGACCTTTTACCATAAAGTTGTCCTCCAATGACCTTCAAAGATAAAGGCAGCCCATTGCAAACATGTAAGAAATTTTCAGCTAAATCTTCGAAGCCTATCAGTGGGAAAGGCTGTAAGAAGGCATGCCAGCAGAAGAGCTGCTTGGCATGAAGATGTTGCAGCGGTTGCATTTTGTAAATGGATGTGATGCCCCACTTTGTAAGTACATCCCCTTCACGAGTTGTAACAATGACCAGACTACCTAATCCGAGGCTGTCCTTTGGTGGCAACAGAGCATCGAGTTGGTCCTCGTGATCTACATCATCCTAAACTATGAGCACGCGAAGAGCTTTCAACCGATCTGCTACAATTTCCTTACCTTCCCTCACGCTGTCAAATGATTTAGTTTGAATACGGAGGTCCTCCAGCAGTTTCTTCTGCTTGATATGCAAAGCATTTTTCGATGCGGCATCTCGCACGTCATGCAGAAAACTGGTGCGACTTAAGGAAGAGCTTTGTCTATTGTAAAGCTCTGTTGCGAGTGTAGTTTTACCGAAGCCACCAAACCCAACGATTCCCACAATTTGTACTGGCTGCTCACTCTGTCGACTTCTGTCGAAGTCTTCTACGATTTCATCCATTCCAACTGGATATCTGGCTACCTCCAACTGCTTTTTTTTTATCACTCTCAAAACAGAATTCACTATGCTCTTCAACAGCATTCCTTCATCGCTGAACATATACAACCAAAATAAATACGACGAAACAGACATATATCAAAGGGAAGAAAATACAAGTACTATGAAAATTGGATTTGACAAATAGAGGCGGAGCATTTGAATTCCTTACCTATTGCTTAAGCTTTTACACGTGGCTGATAGATTTGAGACTCTTGGAGTGCTGCTTCCACCTCCAGCCTGCGTCAGTGGAGGCCGGAGCTTAACCGGCATTGAATTCCCCAAGGCGTTGACTGCTTAGGGTGGCTGGCCCAAGCCCCCTCAAGTCGGACCTTCCGTTTCTAATACTTCCGCTACTTGTTCCGTCGTCGTTTGTATTTGCTGTTTCACTGTAGTGGTTTAACTGCCTGTTTCCCCGGCCCAATTCAGTTTTGGAATCATGTACCCGATTACCGCCCTCAAAATCCCAAGGTACTAATATATTTGATTGTTATAAATTCAATATTTAATATTTTGATTAAATTGTTTTTATAATTTTTTAATAAATTAAAAATAATAATTGATTATTAAACAAAATAATAAAATAAAACTTAAAAGTTATGCTTAAATGATTTTTAATTGAAACAAAATTATATTTATAAAAATATTGTATGTAGATATTGAAGAATATATTTTTATTAATTTTTAGATTTGTATTAAATTGTTTATTATTAATTTGAATAATAGAAATAATGAGGTTATTATTATATTGATTTTCTTTTCTTTTCTTTTTTTCAAAATTTATATTTAAGCAATTCATTGTTATGAAACAAAATTTAATGAGATATCATTTATATTTCAGATTGTAAAGAATAATATTGCATAAATTTTAATAAAAATAAATAAATAAAATATTCTACATTAGTTTAAATTAAAATTTCAATAATATTCATATTTATATTAAGCAATATTTATTTATTTTCTAAAAAAATGTTGTGCATTTTTTCCTAAAATTAAAAAAATATAAGATATTTGTGATTTAAAAACTATATACTTATATAAATAATATGACTTTTTTAAAAATAGAAATAAATAAATATTTTAAAATTTGTCAATATACACTCCATATTATGGAAATGATACAACATAGAGAAATATTATATAGAAAATCAAATATAATTGTTTATCCACTTGATCATTGAATGAAGACAAAATCCCTAAGAGTTTGTTCAATTAAATCAAATTACATTTATCAAACAAATTCATATTATTAACATTGATCACGAATCTTGATCTATTTTTATTTATGAGTTTTGATTTGTTATTTTAATTTATTGATATATCAAAAAGTAAAATAACAATTTTATACAATAAATATATCAAGGTTTATAGATATTTTGTTGTAAAGATAATAATTTTTTTTTTTTGGTTTTAATATTAAAATCTATTTTTAGAATCTAGGAATCATAAAAATTAATACATTGTTCATATACCATACATCACAAACTTGATGAGTTGTAGGATCACATATACTACTTACTATTTATAATCTACATATATCATATTTTTATGCACACAGACACCAAAAAACCATTACGAGTCCAACATCAACCATAACACCATACTTACAGGGTCAAGTCAAATCACATAGACCTCATATCTGCCCCACACATAGACTTACAATTTTCATAGCTACCACAACCAAAAAAATTGACACCATCTAGTGATGCTATTGGCACCTCCTCCCTCTTATCTTGCTCCATAATAAGGACCTTATTTTCATCATAGTATTAAAAAAACCATCAAGCCTTCTTTCATAGGAAACAAAACATTTAAAATTTTAGGTATTTCCTTAATAGCCCTCTATAAGAACAATTCAGATTTCCTGATAGTGCACAAATGACACAAAAATAAATCAAATTCAGCCACTTCTTGGTGAGGAAAATCAATAATTTCATCTTGAATTTAAAAAATACTACAAAAATCAATAGAATTGATGCACAAGCTAAAGATTGAGTTGCACCAAACATTTTCCACCAGCCTGAGAATAAATAGGATCCATAAAAGATTTTCCCTCATACCAGTTGTTCTCTCATCTAGCCGCACCTCCTTAGCCTTAGAGGAGTTCATCTTTCTACAACCTTTCCTTACCTTGGTTGCGCCATTCATAGTACTGGATATAGCCCTCTCCATGATGCCTGGAGTAATAGACGTAAGTTTATTAAAAGCCTTGTCCAATTTGTCCACTTTATCCTACAACTCCTAGAATTGAGTGAGATAGAAATAAAAGGGCCTATCTTTATCTTGCACATCCTCTTCCATTTCCTCCATGGCCTTCTCTTCCATATCTTTCGTAACTTTCATAACCACATCCTCAATTTCTTTTTCAATTATCTTAACCCCTTCATCTTCATCGTCCTTCACGTCTTTGACCACATGTTGGTCATCACCCTCCATCTCTTCATCCTCCTCATTGCTAGTAGAGTCATCTAAGATGTCTTCACCCAGAACCATTGACAATTCCTTTTTGCTCACATTAATGATGACCAAAGCCTCTTCTTTTGGGTCATCACTAGGTTCTTCAAAGCTAAGTTTTTTACCCTTGGCTAATTGGTCCACGAGCCTTATTGACCTTCTTTCACCCTTACCACTGCTAGATTTGTCTATTTTTCCTTGTTCATCCTCATCTCTAATCTCAATATTTTTTTTTTATCATTTTTGGGTTTAACACTATCAAAACCCTTTCTCTTAGCTCTTGAGGGGTTACCCGAAGGGTTAGAGCTACTCTTCTTACCTTTCACATTCTAAACAACAAGGTCCCCTTTGATAAGGAGACCTTTAATAGAGGATTGTTTCATAATAGAGGGGACAACAGGGGGCTTTTTGGGAGGAGGTCTTATAGAGGTGCCCTCACCAAGAATATTCACCTAAGGACAAGAGAGGGTTTCCTGTTGATTCTCAAGGGTGACATTAACATTGGGGCTATTACCAGTAGAAGGGCCTGACATGGGGGTGATGGTCGAGGTGTAATTATAGAGGCACTTAATCAATCCCTAGTGAAGGGGAGGTGAAACTTGCTTAGGCTTGCATTGTTTGAGAGAAAATAATTGAAAGAAAGGTATATTAATCTTTTCATTTCTATGAATATGGCAAGGAAGGGAAAGTGGTACTTGTGAATTGTTGTGTACCTGCCCTCCAGGGTAAAATATTTCATGATATGCACATAGGTCACCCCATAAGGGGTCGAGATCCATTCCCCATTGTAACCATTCTGGAACCTCTTGAGCTTCTCATCCCCTTCAAGAAAACTGTCAATAAACATCTAGTAATCAAATATGGCCACTATTGAACAAAAGAACAAACAAATCTAATTCTATACTATTGAATAAGCTATATGACCACTATATTATTTTTAATCAAATATTGATCCATGGTCAAAAGAGGTGTTAAATACTATGATTTCAAATGGAGGCATTTGGGGAAAATGGAGGGAGATGCTTAAGAAATGCTAGGTGAGGAATGAACATGGTGTTGCAATGGAGGTATGAAAATCTGAAATATGTTGTCGAGGTGAACTCTAACATACAAAACTAGGTTTCCATTATGCATGGTGAAGGCTTGTATCTTTCCAGCATGGCATCCAGTGGATGTGTTCAAACAGGAATCATCAATGATGAGGCACTGGGATGGTGTATCAAAGAATTTCCTAAGCATGATGAGGCACTAAGATGGAGGGTCCTCAATGATGAGGCACTGAGATGGTGCATTAAAGAATTCCCTAAGCATGATAAACACATAGAAATAACTGAGTGACTTATTTTTGAAAATTTTCCACTCACCTTAAGTATGAAAAAAAAATAAAAAAATATGGAAGATGACAAAAACCAAGGACAAAGATCAGCAAAATATTATGAACAATGATTTAAAAGTGTGTTTAGAGAGCTAGAAGAAACCTTGACATAAAATAAATGAATTGAGTGTTTTATTTTAGGGTTAAGCTCTCACATTATAGAAGAAGTAGATGAAAATTTTTCCTCTTCATACAAGGACGTAGAATTTATCAGCATAATATAATCCTATTCCAAATTACATGAGATAATGATTTAGTGGGAAATTATGAAATTGATAATTTCAAATTTGAATTGTAAAACATAATGTTGAAGTAAGAAATTATGATGAAAGGTGAGAAAGTTGAGACTTCTCCCCCACCTACAAGAAGTAAATTTTTGTTTTAAAATAATAGTAGGGAAGATCATCTCAGGATTGAATGTTTGATAGTCAAAGGCATGAAGAAGGCTATCACACTAGAAATTGAGAAATGCCCTAGAAAGATAATAAAAATATATTGTAAAATATAAAGTGGGACAAAAATGACACAAATAGGTGTCCAATGTTACTTCATGAAGAAGATGAATATGAACCAATGGTTTATGGATTTACTAGGGAAGCATTTTTTGATATGGGTGTGGAGAGAGCATAGGGTTTAGCTATACGAGCATTCGATTTTTATTTGGTACATGGCTAGTGGGAACTTCAATTGAGAAAAGTACAAGACCACCTAACAATATACATTATATGGTACTACAATTTCAAGATATAGGACACTCTGGATGAGTTATCGTGATAGCTATTGAGAATGAGGTGGTAGGGGAGGCTACCACAATAATAATAGAGGTACTAGAGAAAGAGGAAGTACCAAAATCCCAACATATTATAACTATGATAAACTAGGACATTATTTTGATTAGTGTAGAAGAAAATAAGAGGAAAATCCACATGTGATTTTTGTGGTGATAAATCACATTATATTTATAGTTCTTCCAAATTTAATAGTTCTATAAGAATGTGTTGGCATCATGATTAAAAGGTGAATGATTGTCTAGTCCAAATTTAACCTATAATGCTAAATTAATGAATAACTAAAGTAGAGGAGAAAATGTTCGACAATGTACGAAATCAAATATAGAAAAAATAAAAGTAGAATAGGAGGATCCTCATTGACAAAATAGAAATTTGAAAACTAAGACAAGGGAAAAAAGGGAAAAAATCAAGAGAAAAGGCCATGTAGAAACTTAAGAAAAGGGAAAAAGAACTTCACTAATTACTAGTGTTGGATTAATAGAAGGATATCCTAGGATAATATTAAGAGAGTGAATATGAAAAATAATATCTAGGTAAAGGGGAACATGATTTGGTGATAAGGAAGTCCAAAGAGATAATTAAGAAAAATAAAAAGGAGAGGATAATAGTAGGGTAGGTTTCATCACAAAATAAGTCTATAAACTAAAAATAATTGAAAAGTTTGGTAGAATAAGAAGAGGTTGGGATTCAAGGTTTAAATAGGATGAAGATAGATAATGTGAAAGATGGAATTGGTATTTTTAATAGCTTTATCCAATTAGAGTTAGCTTGTGAATGAAGGGAGATAGTAAGTTTAGATGATGAAGAGGAGTAAGGCATATTCAAATAGTTTAGTTAATTATTAGGGTTGGATTAAGGGTCCTCGAAGATTATAAGTTATTAGTGCTATTATTTGTAGAATTATTGGTTTCTTGAGAAGATGATAGGTTTAAAGAAATAGATGCATCAAGGTTAAAGAGGAGATAACTTTAAACCGATCTATCAACTATGCATAATCATACAAGGTGGTACAAAGTGTTATAAAAGTTGGATATTTATGCAAGATATTTTGATTGCAAAGCTTTGGGACAATATTCTTAATAATACCCTCTCAAGATTAGAGTCGAGAAGAAGATAAAAGATCTAGATGAAAGAACAAATTAATAATAGAATATAAAATCCATCACCTTCTCATTTGTTCCATGATTGTAATGTGTAACATTGATGAAATTGACCATGCAATCCCATGTTGAATTGAATTTATTCCATGAAAAGATAAGTGAGATAGAGGAAGGAATCCATAGAATAGGTAGATAAAGAGTAGAAACATTATAAGGTTTTTTTCCTTAATGAATAGAGAAAAATATTAGCTAAGCATTGATTATCAAACTAATAGTCAATGCATATTGATCTATAAAGGATTGAACTTTATCTTAGGATATCTTATCCAATTATACATGTATGTCTATGTTTAGCATGATGAGATATGGTTCACGTGCATGATTTATTATAGAAAAACATATTATGTTGTTGAGGAAGTTTAAGGTTCCATCCCCTACTTGGTATAATATGATGAGATAATAGATAGAGTATTGCATGGTAAATGATAAAGTTAGGGGCATAGGTTGGGATGTTGAGGGTAGGAGACACAAAAAATTTCATGTTATGATAAGTTTGTGGCAAGGTTGTGAGGTTAAGGGTAGGATAGAGAGGGAATGAAAAATTAGTAAGAGAGGATTAAGCAAAATAAGTGAAGGGTGAGGTTTGAGAGGGTGGCTCATGTAGGAGGTAAAGCAGTTGCTTAAAGGGACATGATCATAGTTAAAAAGAGGAATGGAGAGAGAGGGACATAAATAGTAGGAATGTGGGTTGGATGAGGAATAGGTGTGGAAATTTAGGTAAAGGAATATTGAGTGGTAGGAAAAATAAAAAAGTTTGGCTAGAAGAGAGGGATGAAGGTACAAGAAATTAGACTATAAAGGGATATGAATATGGATAATATATCCTAGATACCTTGTGATAACTCTAGCCCCTTAAGATGGGCAATGATGATATTTGTTTAGGAGTATGCAAGTGAAGAGATTTAGGATTAGTGACATCATCAAGTAGGCTACTTTGGAGGAGACACAAGCGGTGGTCAATTTTTGTGAGTGACAAACTTAACATCATCTAATAGGGGTTCATTATCAAAGTGGTCATCATTATGAGACATGTAGAATGTGACATCATGTGGGATAGATGACAATGGAGGAAGGGTAATGAAAGAGGGAAGAGGAAGGACAATACATGGATAGGTTTAGATGAGCATTCCTATAAGAGATAATGTACATGAGAAAGGGATGGTCAAAGAAGGATAATAATCTCTATCAAAGAAGAACAAAAATGATTTATTCTTGTATACTATACAAGGTTTGAGTAGAAAAATGTAAAGTGTTTATTTTCAATGAAAATAATAGGCAAAGATAATAGTGTAATAAATTGGCACTAGTTCCTAATTTTGATAATGTCTATAACTATGATTATGTTTACTCAAAAATAAAGTTTTGTTGAATGATGAAAAAATTAAATGTACAATTAACTAATTGTTGGATATT
>VDFB02022212.1:0-20888 GCA_007258455.2 Sequoia sempervirens
ATATACATTTTTTTCCCATTGGGTAGTGATATCTCCTAAGTCTCCCCCTTTATTGAATCTTTGAGAAGATTCGATGTGCATGTGAATCCTTGGGTTTTGGGTGTTTCTTTTGTATATACATGTGTGTGTTTAATGTTAATGCATGTTTGAGAATGTGTGTAACCCGGTTCCTTTGATGGCCTCCAAGCTCGGGGGTGACTGGTTTTCTAGTCTAAGGTTGGGTGGTGAGCTCCCCATTGACTTCAGAAGAAAATTGTGTCTTGTGTAGGTTCTTCACATCTTAAAGAAGCTCTCATTTTTTTTGAAGAAGTGCAAGAAGAGACCTATCTCTGTTCCATTGTGAAAGGGTTTCAAGTGAATGCATATTTTTACACCATCCCAATGAGTATTATACAAATAAATGTGGTTGTGAGAATCCTGGTAATTGTATAATTGCAAATTTCAGATCTGGCTGTGTGTATTTACAATACTTTCAAAATTCTGGATGGTATGATGTAGCATAATTATTCTTATAATGAATCTGAAAACATATTGTATTGCAATAAAAATGTGAAAGTTTACTATTGCTCTGAGAGTGATGAAATGTGTGTATAAGTAATAGATAGGAATTCAATGGTTACAGTATTGCAATTTTAATAAGATCTCCTTCTCTTGAAAGAACTTTGTATTAAGATATAGATTGTGTTGTCAAACTGTTGTCCTTCATCAATGACTGTTGGAAAAGAAAGAATTTTTGCATACACAACATTGAAAATTTATTTTAGAAACTTATATATATATTTTTACATTAAGGTCTCTGTTGTGTAGATGTATGATGAGAAAATAGAAGTTTTACATTTCAATAAACAGTTAGTAAACTCTGTTTTACATAATTTTGTTCGATGTACTTTCTACTTGTGTGCTTTTCCATTTGGAGCAAGGCCTGTAAAATCTTTTGGGAACCTACATAAAAACAAAGAAAAGTGATATAATTTAAATTCAGAAAATTAGACAGTTTTAGAAAAAATAGATCTGAGCAAAATAAGAAACTGAAGAATGTTTTTTTTTCTTTTAAAGAAAATATATTACACAGTAAATTTTTGATAAGAAAATAAATAAATCCTCTTACCTAAAAGTAATACTTACAGGAAATTTGGGGAGGCACAGCATTCCCCCAAACCACAACTTTAGGGCTCAACACCAAAACAACAAAAATAAATAAATGTGCATATCGTTGCTTCCTCTTTAATTGTTTCTGAAACAAAAACAATAAAACTTGCAATCATGTCTCTCTAGTTTCTTTCTGCAGCAAATGAAAAAAAAATAAAAATCGGTAAAACCCTATTGATGGAGCCCTCAACATTTATTTTTATTTCTTTCCTTTGTTTTTTTTTGTCTTCTCAATCCAGCAAGATTGTTTTGTTCTCCTCACCGGTTCCCTCATGCCTTCTGATTTCCATAAAAGGGAAACCTGAAACTTTTTTTATGAAAATCCGCCTTTTCTGTGCGCCGTCCTGCAATAATAAATTGAACAATATAAGAAAGAGCATCTTATAGAACTTTTAGGGTTAGTGGTTTATACCGTTGACAAAAAAAAAGAGATTGAATAAAGGTAATCACGTGGGGCTTAAGTTTCTTTTTCTTTTTTAAAAATTATTCCATCAAAACTATTTTGGATGAGCTGAAGGAGTGAGGTGTGGCAAGATCTAACATATTAAGATTTTAGCTTTTAAAAAAAAGAAACATGCGTGGCTTTGTTTAAGTCTTTCCTTTCTTTTATTCTCTTATAGCCTAATATTAACGAACAGAAAAAGAATTGCTAATAGTTAACAAGTCCCATGTTTTGAGTTAAGGAAATTTTTGAAAAGGCATGTAACTTGTTTTATTTTTATGAAATATAAAAGCTACCTTTTAGATTTAAAGGAATTTAAAATTTGTTCTTTAAATTATACTTCTATTTTAGGGTAATTATTTCTATATAGACACAATTTAATTATATTTTTAAGATAGTTTATTTATTTAAGGTTCTCTTTTAGTAGTAATTATATTTATGTAAGGATAAATTAATTATGTTAAAATATTAGTTAAATAAATAAAATATTTATTATTTATATATGTATGTATACAAAGAATAAATAATTTAAGTAATGATAAAAAAAAGTTAAGTATAAACATAAATAGAAATACGTTTGTAAATAAAAATAAATAAAGAGTATATTATTGAGTTAATTAGTAAAATATTTTTGGCTTTGGTTATTGAAATTAGATATTAACGATGAAATGATGATAATTAATTGTTGTATGCAATATTGGTTGGATAATATAGTAGTATCTATATGTTTTTATAAAATAAAATGGTTAGTTGTGTTTTTGCGTTAGGTGGAAATTTAGGGCATTACATTTTGGTATCAGAGCGTGGTTTTCAAACACCGGGAACTTTGGGTTTATGTGTACATCATGTTAGTAGTACGTATTGGTGTTGTCATGTAGAGGATGGCACCTAAGAGAGGAGTAGGGCGCGGATGCAGTCGTGGACATGGTAGAGGACGTGGAGCACAAGGAGAGAGATCTGCAACACCACCAGTAGTACCAGAGGTACCTAAGGTACCACAAAACGAGCCACAACCAAACCTCAATTCACAGATCCTCCATGCACTTGAAGATTTGATTGGAATGATACATGCCAAATTGCCAGATGTAGGGGAGGGTCCCCGTCATGAGAAAACATAGGATTCTACAGAAGTACATAGGTCTGGGCGTAGAGAGCATAGCAGGAGTCCCTCTCGTGTACCTAATGAGTCGTATGATGATGGAGAGAGAGGTTCGGTTCATATGGATCCTCCACCTTATGTACCTCAACCAGAGGTACGAGTTGAGCCTAGAGCAGCTCATGATGCAGGTGATAAGATTAGGGACTTATTACGTTTGCATACACCAAAATTTGAAGGAACCACAGATGGTGTTGAGGCTGAAGCTTGGCTTCTCAGTCTCGAGAGGTGTTTTGGGTTGCGTACGTATGTGAGCAATCTCAAAGCATGTTTTGTTATACATTTACTTGGAGACATAGCATCCACATGGTGGCGTCAGGAGGAGCGCAAACATCACTTTACTATGGACACCATTACATGGGAGACTTTCCTTGAGCGTTTCAGAGCACGCTACTTGTCTGAGCATTTTATACAGCATCGCATTGATGAGTTTCATGATCTTCAGCAGAGGGGATTGACAGTAGCTTAGTACGAGAGCCGGTTCCTAGAGTTGTTGCATTATGTTGACTATCTTCATGATGAGAAGCTCCTTGTCAATCATTTTATCTGGGGTCTGAATGCCAGCATATCAGGACCTGTACGTATGGCCGATCCAGAGAACCTTCAGGTTGCAGTGGAAAAAGCCCTTATTGCAGAGGAGATTCAGGGGAAAGCCCGCGATGCACAAGAGCGGTATAAAAACCGCAATCCATTTACTCAGGTACAGGGTTTCGGTCGACCTCCTCTTCCTTCTAAGAGGATCTGGACCCCCTCTCATCTAGGCCTTTCTAGCAGCAACAATTTAGTCAGAGGACCAGGCCTCAGCAGGGATTTCAAGGTGGACAGTCTAGGCCATGGCGATCACAGGGTCCCCATAGGGATCAACGTCCACAGACACAGGGTGCTACTCCAGCACATTCTCAGCAGTCTTCTCGTGGTGGACATAGTGGTTCTACTAGGTCTAGTGGACAGCAGTTCAACAGGACACAGTCATCTCAGGGTCAGAACATAGGTGCTTGCTTTGTGTGTGGTGAATTAGGATATTTAGCCAAGGAGTGTCCCTCAGGGTTTTACAGCTGGAGGGTAGCGAGCAACAAAATCTGAAGCTGACGGTGGGGATGCAGGGAAGTTTCATAGAATTTATCCGGCAGTCGAGAACCGCCAAGTGAGCATCAGGCCACAGTAATGAGGCCCAGGTATGATTGGTAACACTCATGTATCTATTTTATTTGACTCTGGGGCATCGGATTCTTTTATATCCCCTTCTATAGTGGAACGTGGTGGGCTAGTGGCATCTAGGCAAGAAGATAGATGGGAGGTTGAGTTAGCCTCAGGGACCAAGGTTTTTGTTGATTCAGTTGTCAGAGCTTGTCCTCTGCAAGTTGGAGATTTGACCACTGTAGTTGACCTTCGCATTACTCCTTTGGGCTCCTATGGATTAGTTTTGGGTATGGACTGGCTCGAGGCACACCAAGCTAAGCTAGATTGTCGTCGAAAGATGATTGAGTGTGTAGATGATTAGGGTACTGCAATGGTGATTTCAGGGGTACAGAGACCCATTTCCCTTCGCACTATATCTGCTATGCAGTTGAAGCGGTGTATGCGAAAGGGATGTCAGATGTTTGCTATCACCATTAGTGATTTGAACGAGGAGAAGATAGAGACTTCATTGGATGACCATCCCGTTCTTGGGGATTTTTTAGATGTTTTCCCTTCTGAGTTACCAGGTATGCCGCAATGACGAGAGATTGACTTTCGTATAGATTTGATACCAGGGGCTCAACCGATATCAAGGGCACCTTATAGGATGACTACACATGAGTTGAGCGAGCTCAAGATTCAGTTAGAGGAGTTGCTAGAGAAGGGCCTTATTCATCCAAGTGTCTCGCCTTGGGGTGCTCCTGTCATCTTTGTGAAGAAGAAGGATGGATCCCTTCGTCTTTGTGTAGATTATAGACAACTAAACAAGGTGACGATCAAGAATCGATACCCACTTCCGAGGATCGATAATTTTTTTGATCAATTGCAGGGAGCGAGAGTGTTCTCAAAAATTGACCTTAAGTCTGGTTATCATCAGTTGTGGATTTCAGAAGCAGATATTCATAAGACCGCTTTCAGGACTAGGTATGGCCACTACAAGTTCACCGTGGTACCATTCGGACTGACAAATGCTCCAGCAGTGTTCATGAGCCTCATGAATGGAGTATTTTGTACTTTCCTAGATCGGTTTGTGGTAATTTTCTTAGATGACATTTTGATATATTCACAGTCTGAGGAGGAGCATGAGGAACACTTGCGACAGGTTCTTCAATGTTTGAGGGAGCATCAATTATATGGTAACTTGTCGAAGTGTACATTCTTTTGTTCAGAGATTCATTATCTTGGTCATATTATATCTGGTGACGGTATCTTAGTAGATCCATCAAAGATCAAGGCAATTATGGATTGGCCAACACCCACTTCAGTGACTGAGGTTAGGAGTTTTATGTGCTTAGCAGGCTATTATCATCATTTTGTTCAGGGTTTTTCTCAGATTGCACATCCTATCACTTCCCTTCAGCAAAAAGGGAAGAGGTTTGAGTGGACAGATCAGTGTGAGAGGGCCTTCCAAACCCTCAAGGAGCGTCTCACTAGTGCTCCCATATTAGTCGTCCCAAATCCATCAGGAGATTTCACGGTATGCACTGATGCCTCGATTGATGGCCTAGGTGTAGTACTTATGCAGGAGGGTAGAGTGATCGCTTATGAGTCACGAAAACTCAAGACCCATGAGTTGAACTACCCTACTCATGATTTGGAGTTGGCAGTAGTGGTTCACGCTCTAGTTCATTGGAGACATTTTCTTCTAGGTCATCACTTTGAGTTACATTCAGACCACCAGAGCCTACAGTACTTGTTCACACAGCCGAATTTGAATGCCCGTCAATGGCGTTGGATGGAGTTTTTATGTGAATACAACTTTGATGTGCATTCATAAAAGCGAAGGAGAACGTTGTGGTAGATGCTTTGAGTAGGAGGCGACATGAGCTATCATCCATGACTTTGGGCACTAATTTGAGGAGTCAGATACTGCAGAATTTACCTGAGGATGAGTGGTACATGGAGGTTGAGCAGGAAATCCAGTCTCAGAGGGCCCTTAAGGGAAAATTTTTAGGATATACCTTAGAGTCTGATGGTTTATTACGTCATAATGGTCCCATCTATGTACCTAGTACAGGAAATCTCCATACAGTCATACTTTTAGAAGCACATAAGCCACCTTATGCAGCACATCCAGGGGTGAAGAAGATGCATGCTGACCTTAGACAATTATATCATTGGGCAGGGATGCGACGAGACATTGCTGCTTTTGTGACTCGATGCCTTGAGTGCCAGAGGGTCAAAGCCGAGCATCAACACCCAGCAGGTCTTCTCTATCCGCACGAGATTTCGGAGTGGAAATGGGATACCATTTCAATGGACTTTATTGTTGGGCTACCCTTGACTTCACACCGTCATGATGCCATCATGGTAACTGTGGACAAATTGACCAAAGTAGCCCATTTTTCACCTGTGCGTACAACTTATACAGCTCCAGCAATAGCAAGAGTATTCTTAGATGATGTTGTTAGACTTCATGGAGTCCCTTAGAGAATCATTTCAGACAGGGACCCACTCTTTACATCAAAATTTTGGACATCATTGCAGCAGGCATTGGGCACTCAACTTAACTTCAGTACAGCTTATCATCCTAAGACAGATGGGCAAACAGAGAGGGTGAATCAGGTTTTAGAAGATATGCTACGTATGTATGTGATGGATCACCAATCTCGATGGGAAGATTATTTGTACTTGGTTGAGTTTGCCTAAAATAATGGACACCATAGTTCTTTGGGCATGCCACCTTTTCAGGCCTTGTATGGAAGACCTTGTAGGACTCCTTTGAGTTGGGATCGCATTGAGGACATAGTGGCTATTGGACCAGATTTGGTGCAGGACATGGAGCGACAAGTAGATCTGATTAGGCAACGTCTGCAAGAGGCACGGGACCGTCAAAAGAAGTATGCTGATGCTAAGAGAATTGATAGAAGCTTTTCAGCGGGTGACCGAGTATTCTTGAGAGTGAGACGACATAAGAGTCCAATCCGTTATGGGAAGGGCTCTAAGCTTGCACCCCGATTTGTGGGACCATTCGAGATCCTGGAGCGGATAGGTCCTGTAGCTTATTGTTTAGCCTTGCCACCTAGCCTGTCACACATCCACAATGTGTTTCATGTTTTAGTTTTACGTCGGTATGTGCATGATGATTCTCATATACTAGATTGGGATGCCTTGCAGGTGGAGTCAGACGGGCAGCTAGCATTGGAGCCCATTCGCATTTTGGATCGTCGGACGCTGGCCCTTCGAGGGCGAGAGCTGGACCAGGTCAGGGTCCAGTGGGACAGATATGATGAGGTTACAACTACATGGGAGGATGCCTCTCAGTTGAGGGCACTATACCCTCACCTCTTTGATGACTTCCAGGAGGAAGTTCATTCCTAGGGGGGGAGGATGTGAGACCCACCAGTGATACTTGATACTATGCTATTTTATTATTTTGGATAGATAGTTTGATTTGCATTTTAACTATTAGACATTATGTTTTGATACAGATTTATGCTTTTATGATGCTATTCATGTTATGATGTTTTGGACATTAGACCTTGCCTTTGATTTCATATTACGGTGATGAGAACTTTAGACCTCATATTAGATATTTGGATGCTCAAGTAGAATTAATAAAATTTATGAATTTTGAATTATCATTACTGGATGAACAAAAAAATAAATAAATAAATGAATAAATGTTATTAGGAGGATTTAATGGTGATGAATTTATGTGACTATTGTAACTATGAATTGATTTTCCAATGTGATTTAAATGGGATGGAAATTGTATGTTGAGAATATATATATGTTTTAGTTGCTTTGAATATATGATTTTATTGGATATATTAATGTGTGAAATTTAGTGTGCAGGTACAAATTCCATAGCCAATGGAATTGGAGGTCTTCAAGGAACCCTATGTGATAAACCCTGTGAATGCCGACCATAGTCCATGGGGACTATAGTCTTCTTGTGATGTAAAAAAATTTGTAAAGTGGTTTGAGACTTGAATGTTATTTTATTATAAAGTTTTATTTTAAGTGTTTAAATGTTTTAAGTGTTAAGTTGCATTTATTTTGTAAAATTTTAATTAGGGATATTTGATTTGATTTTATCTTCTTTATTGACTCAAAAGGGGCTTAAAAAGGTTATTTTATGTTTTTTCTATTTTTTTAAACACCTAGGGTGTTAACCCAAGGGTTAGACACTCAATTCAAGGTATATCTAGAACTAAAATCAAGATATGACCTCTCAAAAAAGCCTAGCTTTAAGGGTGACGAATTTGGATTGTGAATGGGTTGTAAATAGATGATTTTTGAGCTGTTTTTATTTTATCTTCAGTATTTTAAAGCAAGAGTGTTTTTGGGAAACAAATTTTTTTGGGGAACTTCTATTTATCTCTTTCTTTTTTTGATTATTGGGGGGATTGGATTTCATTGGAAAAAGGAAAATTGGGTACTTTTTTTGGTGCTGGTTTTTGGAAGAATTTTTGGGGGTGGAATAGAGTTTGAAGGAAAAGCTTGGGCGCTTCTACAATTTTCTTCCTGGAAAGCGTAAGAGGTTGGCTTCTATCATTTTGTATTTGTTCTTGGTTGAAATTGTTAATCTTTTGAAAACGCTGTGAGTATTCATTATTGTATTGTTATGTGTGGGTTTTTATTTGTGTTGGGGTGTATGGGGATGTCTCTCTAAGATTTTGAGAGCTACCCAAGTGTGGGGTTGAGAGAGGATGATCCTCCAATGGAGAAAAAAATTCCAACCTTTGAGAAGGTGGAGATTTAGGGTATGAGTACCCACATTATGGGAGTATGGGGTTTTTGGGTATGAGTGCCCAGGATTATTTTATGGAGTTGGATGGATGGAGAAGTGGAGAGAATTTGTGTTACTATACAGATCTATATTTAAATATACATTTTTTCCCCATTAGGTAGTGATATCTCCTAAGTCTCCCCCTTTATTGAATCTTTGAGAAGATTCGATGTGCATATGAATCCTTGGGTTTTGGGTGTTTCTTTTGTATATACATGTGTGTGTTTAATGTTAATGCATGTTTGAGAATGTGTGTAACCCGGTTCCTTTGATGGCCTCCAAGCTCGGGGGTGACTGGTTTTCTAGTCTAAGGTTGGGTGGTGAGCTCCCCATTGGCTTCAGAAGAAAATTGTGTCTTGTGTAGGTTCTTCACATCTTAAAGAAGCTCTCAGTTTTTTTGAAGAAGTGCAAGAAGAGACCTTTCTATGTTCCATTGTGAAAGGGTTTCAAGTGAATGCATATTTTTACACCATCCCAATGAGTATTGTACAAATAAATGTGGTTGTGAGAATCCTGGTAATTGTATAATTGCAAATTTCAGATATGGCTGTGTGCATTTACAATACATTCAAAATTCTGGATGGTATGATGTAGCATAATTATTCTTATAATGAATCTGAAAACATATTGTATTGCAATAAAAATGTGAAAGTTTACTATTGCTCTGAGAGTGATGAAATGTGTGTATAAGCAATAGATAGGAATTCAATGGTTACAGTATTGCAATTTTAATAAGATCTCCTTCTCTTGAAAGAACTCTGTATTAAGATATAGATTGTGTTGTCAAATTGTTGTCCTTCATCAATGACTGTTGGAAAAGAAAGAATTTTTGCATACACAACATTGAAAATTTATTTTACAAACTTATATATATATTTTTACATTAAGGTCTCTGTTGTGTAGATGTATGATGAGAAAATAGAAGTTTTACATTTCAATAAACAGTTAGTAAACTCTGTTTTACATAATTTTGTTCGATGTACTTTCTACTTGTGTGCTTTTCCATTTGGAGCAAGGCCTATAAAATCTTTTGGGAACCTACATAAAAACAAAGAAAAGTGATATAATTTAAATTCAGAAAATTAGACAGTTTTAGAAAAAATAGATCTGAGCAAAATAAGAAACTGAAGAATGTTTTTTTTTCTTTTAAAGAAAATATATTACACAGTAAATTTTTGATAAGAAAATAAATAAATCCTCTTACCTAAAAGTAATACTTACAGGAAATTTGGGGAGGCACAGCATTCCCCCAAACCACAACTTTAGGGCTCAACACCAAAACAACAAAAATAAATAAATGTGCATATCGTTGCTTCCTCTTTAATTGTTTCTGAAACAAAAACAATAAAACTTGCAATCATGTCTCTCTGGTTTCTTTCTGCAGCAAATGAAAAAAAAATAAAAATCGGTAAAACCCTATTGATGGAGCCCTCAACATTTATTTTTATTTCTTTCCTTTGTTTTTTTTTGTCTTCTCGATCCAGCAAGATTGTTTTGTTCTCCTCACCGGTTCCCTCATGCCTTCTAATTTCCATAAAAGGGAAACCTGAAACTTTTTTTAT
The DNA here is from genome assembly GCA_007258455.2 of Sequoia sempervirens. Lineage (NCBI taxonomy): Eukaryota > Viridiplantae > Streptophyta > Pinopsida > Cupressales > Cupressaceae > Sequoia > Sequoia sempervirens. The sequence continues at coordinate 10,224 of VDFB02022212.1, forward strand.
GAAAATCCGCCTTTTCTGTGCGCCGTCCTGCAATAATAAAATGAACAATATAAGAAAGAGCGTCTTATAGAACTTTTAGGGTTAGTGGTTTATACCGTTGACAAAAAAAAAGAGATTGAATAAAGGTAATCACGTGGGGCTTAAGTTTCTTTTTTTTAAAAATTATTCCATCAAAACTATTTTGGATGCGCTGAAGGAGTGAGGTGTGGCAAGATCTAACATATTAAGATTTTAGCTTTTAAAAAAAAGAAACATGCGTGGCTTTGTTTAAGTCTTTCCTTTCTTTTATTCTCTTATAGCCTAATATTAAGGAACAGAAAAAGAATTGCTAATAGTTAACAAGTCCCATGTTTTGAGTTAAGGAAATTTTTTAAAAAGGCATGTAACTTGTTTATTTTTATGAAATATAAAAGCTACCTTTTAGATTTAAAAGGAATTTAAAATTTGTTCTTTAAGTATACTTCTATTTTAAGGAGTAATTATTTCTATATAGACACAATTTAATTATATTTTAAGACTAGTTTCTTTACTTATGGTTCTCTTTTAGTAGCAATTATATTTATGTAAGGATGAATTAGTTATCTTAGAAGTTTTATTTAATAAATAAAATATTTATTATTTTTGGAAATATATAGAGAATAAATAATTCAAGTAAAGATGAAAATAATTAAATATAAATATGTATGTAAACAAAGATAAATAAAAAGTTTATTATCACATTGATTAGAAAAAAGTTAATGGCTTGATTATTAGAATTAGATATTAATGATGATATGAAGATAATTAAACCTCTGTATATGACAACGGGTGGACAAATAGTAGTATAAATACATTTTTATAAAAAAAAAAATTTCCTAGTTGCATTTTGCTTTAGGTGTAAATTTAGGGCATTACATTTTGGTATCAGAGCTAGGTTTTCAAACACCGGGAGCTCTGGGTTTATGTGAACGTCATGTTAATAGTACATATTGACATTGTCATGTAGAGAGGATGGCACCTAAGAGAGGAGTAGGGCGTGGACGCAGTCGTGGACATGGTAGGGGACGTGGAGCACAAGGAGAGAGATCTGCTACACCACCAGTAGTACCAGAGGTTCTTGAGGTACCACAAAATGAGCCTCAACCAAACCTCAATTCACAAATCCTCCATGCACTTGAAGATTTGATTGGGGTGATACATGCCAGATTGCTAGTTGTAGGGGAGGGTCCCCATCATGAGCAAACACAGGATTCTACAGAAGCACATAGGTCTGAGTGCAGAGAGCGTAGCAGGAGTCCCCTTCGTGTACCTAATGAGCAGTATGATGATGGAGAGAGAGGTTCAGTTCATATGGATCCTCCACCCTATGTACCTCAACTAGAGGTATGAGTTGAGCCTAGAGTAACTCGTGATGCAGGTGATGAGATTAGGGACTTATTACATTTGCATACACCAAAATTTGAAGGAACCACAGTTTGTGTCGAGGCTAAAGCTTGGCTTCTCAGTCTCGAGAGGTGTTTTGGGTTGCGTACGTATGCGAGCAATCTCAAAGCACGTTTTGCTATACATTTACTTGGAGACACACCGTCCACATGGTGGCGTCAAGAGAAGCGCAAACATCACTTTACTATGGACACCATTACATGGGAGACTTTCCTTCAGCGTTTCAGAGCACGCTACTTGTCTGAGCATTTTAACAGCATCGCATTGATGAGTTTCATGATCTTCAGCAGAGGGGATTGACAGTAGCTCTGTAGGAGAGCCGGTTCCTAGAGTTGTTGCATTATGTTGACTATCTTCATGATGAGAAGCTCCTTGTCAATCATTTTATCTGGGGTCTGAATGCTAGCATATCAGGACCTGTACGTATGGCCGATCCAGAGAACCTTCAGGTTGCAGTGGAAAAAGACCCTATTGCAGAGGAGATTCAGGGGAAAGCCCGTGATGCACGAGAGCAGTATCAAAACCGCAATCCATTTACTCAGTTACAGGGTTTTCGTCGACCTCCTCTTCCTTCTAAGGGAGGATCTGGACCCCCTACAGGATCATCTAGGCCTTTCCAGCAGCAGCAATTTAGTCAGAGGACCAGGCCTCAGCAGGGATTTTAGGGTGGACAGTCTAGGCCATGGCGATCTCAGGGTCCCCATAGGGATCAACGTCCGCAGACACAGGGTGCTACTCTAGCACATTCTCAGCAGTCTTCTCGTGGTGGACATAGTGGTTCTACTAGGTCTGGTGGACAGCAGTTCAAGAGGACACAGTCATCTCAGGGTCAGAACATAGGTGCTTGCTTTGTGTGTGGTGAATTAGGACATTTAGCCAAGGAGTGTCCTCAGGGTTTTACAGCTGGAGGGCAGCGAGCAACAGGATCTGAGCAGACAGTGGGGGATGCAGGGAAGTTTCATAGAGTTTATGCTGCAGTCGAGAACCGCCAAGCTGAGCATCAGGCCACAGTAATTGAGGCCCCAGGTATGATTGGTAACACTCATGTATCTATTTTATTTGACTCTAGGGCATTAGATTCTTTTATATCCCCTTCTATAGTGGAACGTGGCAGGCTAGTGGCATCTAGGCAAGAAGATAGATGGGAGGTTGAGTTAGCCTCAGGGACCAAGGTTTTTGTTGATTCGGTTGTCAGAGCTTGTCCTCTGCAAGTTGGAGATTTGACCAATGTAGTTGACCTTCGCATTACTCCTTTGGGCTCCTATGGATTAGTTTTGGGTATGGACTGGCTCGAGGCACACCAAGCTAAGCTAGATTGTCGTCGAAAGATGATTGAGTGTGTAGATGATCAGGGTACTGCAATGGTGATTTCAGGGGTACAGAGACCCATTTCCCTTCGCACTATATCTGCTATGCAGTTGAAGCGGTGTATGGGAAAGGGATGTCAGATGTTTGCTATCACCATTAGTGATTTGAATGAGGAGAAGATAGAGACTTCATTGGATGACCATCCCGTTCTTGGGGATTTTTTAGATGTTTTCCCTTCTGAGTTACCAGGTATACCGCCACGGCGAGAGATTGACTTTCGTATAGATTTGATACCAGGGGCTCAACCGATATCAAGGGCACCTTACAGGATGACTACACATGAGTTGAGTGAGCTCAAGATTCAGTTAGAGGAGTTGCTAGAGAAGGGCCTTATTCGTCCAAGTGTCTCACCTTGGGGTGCTCCTGTCATCTTTGTGAAGAAGAAGGATGGATCCCTTCATCTTTGTGTAGATTATAGACAACTAAACAAGGTGACGATCAAGAATCGATACCCACTTTCGAGGATCGATGATTTGTTTGATCAATTGCAGGGAGCGAGAGTGTTCTCAAAAATTGACCTTAAGTCTAGTTATCATCAGTTGCAGATTTCAGAAGCAGATATTCATAAGACTGCTTTCAGGACTAGTTATGGCCACTACAAGTTCACCGTGGTACCATTCGGACTGACAAATGCTCCTGCAGTGTTCATAAGCCTCATGAATGGAGTATTTTGTACTTTCCTAGATCGGTTTGTAGTAATTTTCTTAGATGACATTTTGATATATTCACAGTCTGAGGAGGAGCATGAGGAACACTTGCGACACATTCTTCAATGTTTGAGGGAGCATCAATTATATGGTAACTTGTCGAAGTGTACATTCTTTTGTTCAGAGATTCATTATCTTGGTCATATTATATATGGTGATGGTATCTCAGTAGATCCATCAAAGATCAAGGCAATTATTGATTGGCCAACACCCACTTCAGTGACTGAGGTTAGGAGTTTTATTGGCTTAGCAGGCTATTATCGTCGTTTTGTTCAGGGTTTTTCTCAGATTGCACATCCTATCACTTCCCTTCAGCGAAAAGGGAAGAGGTTTGAGTGGACAGATCAGTGTGAGAGGGCCTTCCAAACCCTCAAGGAGCGTCTCACTAGTGCTCCCATATTAGTCGTCCCAAATCCATCAGGAGATTTCATGGTATGCACTGATGCCTCGATTGATGGCCTAGGTGCAGTACTTATGCAGGAGGGTAGAGTGATCGCTTATGAGTCACGAAATCTCAAGACCCATGAGTTGAACTACCCTACTCATGATTTGGAGTTGGCAGCAGTGGTTCACGCTCTAGTTCGTTGGAGACATTTTCTTCTAGGTCATCACTTTGAGTTACATTCAGACCACCTGAGCCTATAGTACTTGTTCACACAGCCAAATTTGAATGCCCGTCAACGGCGTTGGATGGAGTTTTTATGCGAATACGACTTTGATGCGCATTACATAAAAGGGAAGGAGAATGTTGTGGCAGATACTTTGAGTAGGAGGCGACATGAGCTATCATCCATGACTTTGGGCACTGATTTGAGGAGTCAGATACTGCAGAATTTACCTGAGGATGAGTGGTACATGGAGGTTGAGCAGGAAATCTAGTCTCAGAGGGCCCTTAAGGGAAAATTTTTAGGATATACCTTAGAGTCTGATGGTTTATTACTTCATAATGGTCCAATCTATGTACCTAGTACAGGAAATCTTCGTACAGTCATACTTTCAGAAGCACATAGGCCACCTTATGCAGCACATCCAGGGGTGAAGAAGATGCATGCTGACCTGAGACAATTATATCATTGGGCAGGGATGCGACGAGACATTGTTGCTTTTGTGACTCGGTGCCTTGAGTGCCAGAGGGTCAAATCCAAGCATCAACACCCAGCAGGTCTTCTCTATCCGCACGAGATTCCGGAGTGGAAATGCGATACCATTTCAATGGACTTTATTGTTGGGCTACCCTTGACTTCACGCCGTCATGATGCCATCATGGTAACTGTGGACAAATTGACCAAAGTAGCCCATTTTTCACCTATGCGTACAACTTATACAGCTCCAGCAATAGCAAGAGTATTCTTAGATGATGTTGTTAGACTTCATGGAGTCCCTCAGAGAATCATTTCAGACAGGGACCCACTCTTTAGATCAAAATTTTTGACATCATTGCAATAGGCATTGGGCACTCAACTCAACTTCAGTACAACTTATCATCCTGAGACAGATGGGCAAATAGAGAGGGTGAATCAGGTTTTAGAAGATATGCTACGTATGTATGTGATGGATCACCAATCTCGATGGGAAGATTATTTATACTTGGTTGAGTTTTCCTATAATAATGGACACCATAGTTCTTTGGGCATGCCACCTTTTCAGACCTTGTATGGAAGACCTTGTAGGACTCCTTTGAGTTGGGATCGCATTGAGGACATAGTGGCTATTGGACCAGATTTGGTGCAGGACATGGAGCGACATGTAGATCTGATTAGGCAACGTCTGTAAGAGGCACAGGACCGTCAAAAGAAGTATGCCGATGCTAAGAGAATTGATAGAAGCTTTTCAGTGGGTGACCGAGTATTCTTGAGAGTGAGACCACATAAGAGTCCAATCCGTTATGGGAAGGGCTCTAAGCTTGCACCTTGATTTGTGGGACCATTCGAGATCCTGGAGCGGATAGGTCCTGTAGCTTATCGTTTAGCCTTGCCACCTAGCCTGTCACGCATCCACGATGTGTTTCATGTTTCAGTTTTACGTCGGTATGTGCATGATGATTCTCATATACTAGATTGGGATGCCTTGCAGGTGGAGTCAGACGGGCAGCTAGCATTGGAGCCCATTCGCATTTTGGATCGTCGGACGCTGGCCCTTCGAGGGCGAGAGCTGGACCAGGTCAGGGTCCAGTGGGACAGATATGATGAGGTTGCAGGTACATGCGAGGATGCCTCTCAGTTGAGGGCACTATACCCTCACCTCTTTGATGACTTCCAGGAGGAAGTTCATTCCTAGGGGGGGAGGATGTGAGACCCACCAGTGATACTTGATACTATGCTATTTTATTATTTTGGATAGATAGTTTGATTTGCATTTTAACTATTAGACATTATGTTTTGATACAGATTTATGCTTTTATGATGCTATTCATGTTATGATGTTTTGGACATTAGACCTTGCCTTTGATTTCATATTACGGTGATGAGAACTTTAGACCTCATATTAGATATTTGGATGCTCAAGTAGAATTAATAAAATTTATGAATTTTGAATTATCGTTACTGGATGAACAAAAAAATAAATAAATAAATGAATAAATGTTATTAGGAGGATTTAATGGTGATGAATTTATGTGACTATTGTAACTATGAATTGATTTTCCAATGTGATTTAAATGGGATGGAAATTGTATGTTGAGAATATATATATGTTTTAGTTGCTTTGAATATATGATTTTATTGGATATATTAATGTGTGAAATTTAGTGTGCAGGTACAAATTCCATAGCCAATGGAATTAGAGGTCTTCAAGGAACCCTATGTGATAAACCCTGTGAATGCCGACCATAGTCCATGGGGACTATAGTCTTCTTGTGATGTAAAAAAATTTGTAAAGTGGTTTGAGACTTGAATGTTATTTTATTATATAGTTTTATTTTAAGTGTTTAAATGTTTTAAGTGTTAAGTTGCATTTATTTTGTAAAATTTTAATTGGGGATATTTGATTTGATTTTATCTTCTTTATTGACTCAAAAAGGGGTTAAAAAAGGTTATTTTATGTTTTTTCTATTTTTTTTAAACACCTAGGGTGTTAACCCAAGGGTTAGACACTTAATTCAAGGTATATCTAGAACTAAAATCAAGATATGACCTCTCAAAAAGGCCTAGCTTTAAGGGTGACGAATTTGGATTTTGAATGGGTTGTAAATAGATGCTTTTTGAGCTGATTTTCTTTTATCTTCAGTATTTTTATAGCAAGAATGGTTTTTGGGAAAGAAATTTTTGGGAACTTCTATTTATCTCTTTCTTTTTTTGATTATTGGGGAGATTGGATTTCATTGGAAAAAAAAATTGGGTACTCTTTTCTGGTTCTAGTTTTTGGAAGAATTTTTGGGTGGAATAGAGTTTGAAGGAAAAGCTTGGGCGCTTCTACAATTTTCTTCCTGGAAAGCGTAAAAGGTTGGCTTCTATCATTTTGTATTTGATCTTGGTTGAAATTGTTAATTTTTGAAAATGCTGCAAGTATTCATTATTGTATTGTTATGTGTGGGTTTTTTTTTTTTTTATTTGTGTTGGGTTGTATGGGGATGTCTCTCAGATTTTGAGAGCTTCCCAAGTATGGGGTTGAGAGAGGATGAACCTCCAATGGGGAAAACTCCAACCTTTGAGAAGGTGGAGATTTTGGGTATGAGTATCCACATTAATGGAGTATGGGGTTTTTGGGTATGAGTGCTCAGGATTATTTTGTGGAGTTGGATGGATGGAGAAGTGGAGAAAAGTTGTGATACTATACAAATCTTTATTTAAAATATTCAAGTTTCCTCACTGGGTAGTGATTTCTCCTAAGTCTCCCCCTTTATTGAATCTTTGAGAAGATTCGATGTGCATGTGAATCCTTGGGTTTTGGGTGTTTCTTTTGTATATATATGTGTGTGTTTAATGTTAATGCATGTTTGAGAATGTGTGTAACCCGGTTCCTTTGATGGCCTCCAAGCTCGGGGGTGACTGGTTTTCCAGTCTAAGGTTGGGTGGTGAGCTCCCCATTGGCTTCTGAAGAAAATTGTGTCTTGTGTAGGTTCTTCACATCTTAAAGAAGCTCTTAGTTTTTTTTGAAGGAGTGCAAGAAGAGACCTGTCTCTGTTCCATTGTGAAAGGGTTTCAAGTGAATGCATATTTTTACACCATTCCAATGAGTGTTATGCAAATAAATGTGGTTGTGAGAATCCTTGTAATTGTATAATTGCAAATTTCAGATCTGGCTGTATGTATTTACAATACATTCAAAATTCTGGATGGTATGATGTAGCATAATTATTCTTATAATGAATCTGAAAACATATTTGTATTGCAATAAAAATGTGAAAGTTTACTATTGTTCTGAAAGTGATGAAATTTGTGTAAAATTAATAGATAGGCATTCAATGCTTACAGTATTGCATTTTTAATAAGATCTCCTTTTCTTGAAAGAACTTTGTATTAAGATATAGATTGTGTTGTCAAACAGTTGTCCTTCATCAATGACTGTTGGAAAAGAAAGAATTCTTGCATACACAAAATTGAAAATTTATTTTAGAAACTTATATGTTTTTTTTTACATTAAGGTCTCTGTTGTGCAGAAGTATGATGAGAAAATAGAAATTTTACACTTCAATAAACAGTTAGGAAACTCTGTTTTACATAATTTTGTTCGATGTACTATTTCCATGCGTGCTTTTCCATTTGGAGCAAGGCCTGTAAAATCTTTTGGGGACCTACATAAAAACAAAGAAAAGTGATATAATTTAAATTCAAAAAATTAGATAGTTTCAGGAAAATTAGATCTGAGAAAAATAAGAAACTGAAGAATGTTTTTATTCTTTTAAAGAAAATATTATACACAGTAAATTTTTGATAAGAAAATAAATAAATCCTCTTACCTAAAAGTAATACTTAACGGAAATTTGGGGAGGCACAACTTTTCCCCAAACCCCAACTTTAGGGCTCAACACCAAAAAAACAAAAATAAATAAATTTGCATATCGTTGTTTCCTCTTTAATTGTTTCTGAAACAAAAACAATAAAATTTGCAATCATGTCTCTCTGGTTTCTTTCTGCAGCAAATGAAAAAAAAAAAAAATCGGTAAAACCCTATTGATGGAGCCCTCAACATTTATTTTTATTTCTTTCCTCTATTTTTTTTTTGTCTTCTCGATCCAGCAAGATTGTTTTGTTCTCCTCACCGGTTCCCTCATGCCTTCTGATTTCCATAAAAGGGAAACCTGAAACTTTTTTTATGAAAATCCGCCATGTCTGTGCGCCGTCCTGCAATAATAAATTGAACAATATAAGAAAGAGCGTCTTATAGAACTTTTAGGGTTAGTTGTTTATACCGTTGACAAAAAAAAAGATTGAATAAAGGTAATCACATGGGGCTTAAGTTTCTTTTTTTTTTAAAAAAATTATTCCATCAAAACTATTTTGGATGCGCTGAAGGAGTGAGGTGTGGCAAGATCTAACATAGTAAGATTTTAGCTTTTAAAAAAAAGAAACATGCATGGCTTTGTTTAAGTCTTTCCTTTCTTTTATTCTCTTATAGCCTAATATTAAGGAACAGAAAAAGAATTGCTAATAGTTAACAAGTCCCATGTTTTGAGTTAAGGAAACTTTTTAAAAAGGCATGTAACTTGTTTATTTTTATGAAATATAAAAGCTACCTTTTAGATTTAAAAGAAATTTAAAATTTGTTCTTTAAGTATACTTCTATTTTAAGGAGTAATTATTTCTATATAGACATAATTTAATTATATTTTAAGACTAGTTTCTTTACTTATGGTTCGTAGCAATTATATTTATGTAAGGATGGATTAGTTATCTTAGAAGTTTTATTTAATAAATAAAATATTTATTATTTTTGGAAATATATAGAGAATAAATAATTCAAGTAAAGATGAAAATAATTAAATATAAATATACATGTAAACAAAAATAAATAAAAAGTTTATTATCACATTGATTAGAAAAAGGTTAATGGCTTTGATTATTAGAATTAGATATTAACGATGAAATGAAGATAATTAAACCTTTGTATATGACAACGGGTGGACAAATAGTAGTATAAATACGTTTTTATTATAAAAAAAAAATTTGCTAGTTGCATTTTGCTTTAGGTGTAAATTAGAGGGCATTACAAATCTGAACACATCATACACACCAAAACAGCCATCCCACAACAACATGCCAACACTTGTTATTCACTCACAAAAATGGGGACTTATGGTTCCAATCAATCCTATGTATGGGACTTACTAATAACCTTATAATTGATGCCTTACAAGAACCAATGATGGGTCTAGAGAAGACCACAGAGAACATGCATATATCTGGAAAAAAATCAAAGGTGTCATATGATCTAAATGTATATCCTTTTGACATGAACGTATACATGCCACCATTCCATCCAGGATATGTGTCACCAAATTTTACAAAATACAGAGGAAAGAAAAACCCCATTGAACATGTACGTGAGTTTGCAACCAATTGTATGGATGTCATCTATGAACAAATGTACTTGATGAGACTATTTTCTAAGAGTCTCACAAGCCCGACCCTTGAGTGGTTCTCTACTCAAAAATATATCCTAACATGGGATGAGCTTAAACAGAAATTCATAAAAAATTACACATACAACATTGACATGGACACCTCTATTACTAGCTTGTGCAATCTCACACAAGAGGATGCTGGTGAGACATTCATCCCATTCTTTCAAAGATGGACGATTCTAGCTAGTCAGTGTCACATTGACATACCTGAAAGGGAAAAGGTGGGCATGTTCATTCAAACACTTCTAGGCCCCCTAAAATATGCATTGCAAGTACATTTTTTGCATGACCTTCACAGACCTAGTCAAAAAAGGTGTCCAAATTGAGAAAGCCCTTATCACAAAGGGAGAGCTAAGATACAGTCCCAAAAACACAAATGCAAATCCCTTCACTGACAAAAATAAACATGTTACAAATGATGGTGTTGTTGATGCCAAGGTTGCAAACACTATGGGTCCTATACTGGCACTAAAAGGGGTCCAACCACCAAACAAGCCAACAACGATATTGAAACCCCCTACCAATGTTCCTTTAAACAAACAAACCAACCAAAATAATCAAGAACAATATCGACAGATGAAACAATTCCCTCGGGGTCGCACATAC
>VDFB02022213.1:0-65098 GCA_007258455.2 Sequoia sempervirens
AAATGTAATTTATTTGAAATTTTGATGAACGGTTAATTTATTCAAAAAAAACACCAAACACTGCTTTTTAGCAAAAAACAGACATAAAAACAAAAAAAATATGGATGAAAGGCTTAACATTGTCAAAAAGTGAAAAAATTACATTGTTGAATACCTAAGAGAGAACCTAACATTACCCATGTGTTAGATTTTGTCGATATTGAACTAGATGCAATGTTGATGGTGATCACAGACCCGAAAATAATTTCACTTTTTTCTTTGTTTTTAAAGCGAAATAACACACTTGCGTTACAATGCGAGCACATTTTTTATAACTTTTTTTCAAAAGTGGCCACAAAATTGGTACCCAACTTCATGCGCCTACTTGGTTAGAAAATAGGGGTTTGCCTTGGTCAAACCCCACTTTGGTAATCAAACCCTTAATAAAATAATAAAATTCAAGAGAATTATAAACAAATAACATGAGAATGCTATAAACTTACCAAACCCTTGCTGATGCAAATTTGAAGATATGCCAATGGTTGCCTTTGATTGCTTGATTGATGCTTGATTTGATGTTGTAAGATGCTTTATTGCTTGAATGTGATATGTGATTGAATGCTTGAATGAATGGGTCTTGAAATGGATGTAAAAAAACTTATTTATACAATCTTATGCCTTAGTAACCCATTCATACCTCATCATAGGCCGACATAAAGTGTTTTTAAATAAAAACCTGAGAGGAAATTTAAAATATTTTGAATTTGGAGCCAAGGGGACATTAATACCCATGGCGAATGGAGTCCCACCTAGAACCCTAAAAGTAAAAGATTATCCAAAGATTTAAGTTGCATTTAATGCTATTTGTCAGGTTTACATTCAAAAATAGACTTAATTAAAGCTTATAAGGGCATAAAAGGGTCAAACAAAGCATAAAAAAGGTGTAAATAAGGAAATTATGCCTAGAAAAGTGTGAAACCTTGTTACAAGACTTTACAACACTTCAAAATAGGACTTGTTTAGTGATGAAAAGGTGATTTTTAGGTGAATTATAATAAATAAAGTCTAGGATAGTGTAGAAGTGTTTTACAACACTTTACAACACCTTCACAAGACGTCATTATTTGAATTTTAGTACCTAAATATGCATGTTCAAGTCATGTTACAACATTAAATCAAAGAAAAATAGACCAAACATCAAGAAGCAAGGCCTAAAAGACCATGAAAATGACAAGGGTCTATTTTTCTATGGTGGATTTAGCCTCCACTTTAGTGAGAGGATGAACTTGCTTCAAACTCACACTAAAGTAGCCATGAACATCAAGAGGAGGGTTCAAATATACTTATGTTAGCAAGATGGAATGACAACAATCAAGAGGGATAATCAAGCCCTCAGGATGAAGATCCCATGGAAAATTAAGCATAAGAACAAAGGAACACACGAGTATTGAGAAGAGAGAATCAGATGAAGCTTTGATCGTCTGTCCAACTAGTTGTGGATTAGATCTACGATGGTTGTTTGAAAAAGAGAATGTATACTCACTCTAGGGCAATAGAACTCAGGGTGGTCCGTCGGATGAGAAGGCCCAAGTATACTCACTCTGGGACCATGAAACTTCTGGTTGTCCATGGGGTGAGAAAGCCTAAAAGGGGAGATACATACACTAGTTGGTATGCGCTCACAAAGGTGGCTATGGGGAAAGTCGTGCCACTAGATGGGCTTCCCACTCAACCGTATCAAAGTTTTACCTCCTGGTAACTTTAACAAGGTACCACAAGGGAAGAAAGATGGTTTGTGCTTCATGAGACAAGTAAAGTTCTGTATGCTTAGAACTCATGAACAAAAAGGTAGGTTCCACAGGCATGCAAGTTGAGTTATGCAAGGTGGCAAAAATGCAAAATTTGAAAATGCAAAAGATGTTCAAAGGAGTCATGTTAATTTTATGCAAGGTTAGTCACTTAGGGAACATTGTGTCTAATGTCTCCAGGAGAGGACCAATTGAATAATAGTATATTCACAACTTAGGGGATGCAGTGTGTCGCATCAGGCCACTAAGAGGAATGTACTATGCTAAGATAGATCACACTTATGAAGGAAATCACACCCAATGTCATCCACAAAGTGACAAACACATCATATAAATGAAAAGGCTATGCTAGGAATCAAGAATGCAAATGGAATTAATGGTAATGTATGCCCCCCACTTTAAAGGAATTGCTACACATCGTTCTATGAGCAATTACTTTAAATTAGTGAAGGAAAGATAATGAAAAAGGAGAACAAGACATGAGAGCCAACTTGGAAAGCCCTATGCCAAGTCATATGTTTCTGAGTAAGGCTGTGTCATGTCAATGAAAAGGAAAAACAAAAGAAAAGGAGGTTGCCCCCAGAAAAGAACACACCAAACACATAAGGGATCTATCGATTTGGGGTCAGTATGTTCATTGCTGCAATGTTTTGATTAAAGAGCTCGTAATTGTCATCATTCCCCAAATCACATAGAACTGGAAGAATGACACAAAGAGAGTGAAAACCAAAGGAAAATAAAGTCTGTTTTGGGTCAACATGGAAGAGACATTGTGGTCTCAACGCTTTGCATCGTCCTCAAAAGGAAAACACAAGCGAAAAGGTGAAAGGTAAAAGAAAAGAAAAATAATTTGGGTCAACATGAAGGATACAATTCGATCTCAATGCCTTGCGTCATCTCGTAAAGGAAAACACAAAAAAAAAATGAAAAATAAAAGTAGAAGGACCGATTGGGTCAACATGGAAGAGACATAGGGCATCTCTACGCTTCGTGTCATCCCCAAAAGGAGAATGCAAAACAAAAAGAGAAAAAGACAATGCACAACGAATATAAGAATAGAGGTACAAATAGAAGAAGTGTACAAAGAGAGGGAACATTAAACACACATTACAGGGAACATGATACACACATGAAATAAAAATGAAAAGGAGCAAGTAATGCAAATGTAAGTCAACCATTAACTAAGTTATTGTTTTCTCAATCTTAAGGAGTTAAGTGGAAAAGGAATAACATTGTTAAGAGACAATGGAAAATGCATTACAAGGACAAGGCTATCAACTTCTTGCCCCCCACAAAGTGTAAAGGCAAGAATGAGCCAAAGTGGGTGATGTGAAAGGATCATGCAATAGTGAAAATAGGGAACTCTACAACTATGGCATGATAAAGGGATTTAGTGGTTATGGGACAAGAGGAAAGAAATTAGTATCAATGAAATGATACTTATCTAGTATGTCTTTCAATGTCTGACATTCTTCGGTTCTATGTCCAAGAATGCGATGATATTTGCAAAATGGTATATTAGAATCTTTAGGAATAATGACCAACCTATTCATAGGTGGTAAGATTATAAGACATTTGTTTAAAAGCAGTTGAAGTCTCCTTTCACATCCAGGTGGAGGATGTGTAGGAAACTTGAGTTTCTTCAATTTGTATGGTCGTTTTTGTTGAGCTAGACTCTCCTTGTTCATGAATAAAAGGAGGAAGAGGACTCGTGGGGATCCTAACATCCTTGTGATTAGAAGTCTTGAGGTAATGGTTGTTCACATGGAAGGAGAATGTTCAGGTCAGGAGGAGAATCAAAGATCACGATATCATCATCTCAAAGTCTCCTATATTCAAAAGGAGGTCTACCAGGATGAAGAGGATGTTGGCAACACAAGGGAAAAAAACTAAGGGGGGGTGAATTAGTTGTCACAAAATTTCAACCTTATTAAACTTATTAATCCTTAATCTCAGATCTAATGAACACCAATGAAAACATGAATCAACAACACATCAGAAGCACACATAACACCAATATTTTTACATGGAAACCCTGTTAGGGGTAAAACCATGGTGGATGTCAGTCCACAACATTATACCCTATTAAAAGTATAGGAAGAATAAATGGGAATGCACATGCATTCAGGCACACTTCCTAGAGCTCACTACTCAAATACAAATGAAGAATCACTGTCTTGCAAAATGATTCAGATTAAATCCATCCAAATTTGAACTGAGAAAATAACATTTTCTAATGCCTGATTACAGTTCTGGTTAAACACATGAACACATCTTCACTCTTCCTGACTCTTCGTCACACTCTGCTTTGCCTTGAAATGATCTAAACTTTATTCGCACACAAGACTCACACACTTCACATTCACACACTTCAATTCAAAAAAAAAATCAGTCTTACATGTATGCGCAACAAGAAATTACATTGCTCCAAGTCGGCCACAAAGAGATAATAAAATAATTACAAACAGTCAGCCCAAATCAATAGATAATTTTCAATACAAATCAACCAAGGTCAACCACAACTTAGTGAGGACCCTAAAAAACATCTCCAGCATGAAAATTCTTTAATTAATATCTCCTCAAAGATCCACAACATGCTTCAAGACCATGTCAACCAAGAACATGAAAAACATGAACACACAAGATAAAATCTCAAATCACGAGCACAACGATCAATGCGGACATGCCACAAAGATAAAGAACGAACTAGAAACATCCACCTACATCATGAATCATTAGAGAAGTATCCAAAGAAACTAAACTAACAAAAATCACATAATCTTCAATTAGGAACACTAACTAAAGCGACAGAAAAACTATCAGAATGAAAATCTTCATAACTCGATCAAATCTTCATGTGGATCTCTAAAACTCAACATGGATAATCTAGACATACTCAACAAGAAACCCTTTAGTCCACAACCTCATATCCTCAACGTATTGAACTCACTGATAGACAGAACATCACTTCACCACTATCAAATTGCAACTCTTCTATTACAATTTTCTCAATATCCTCAACATATACAGCTTCAAATGCACTAATGCTAATAGTGTTGACATCAATGACAACCACATATCAGCAACACAACCACAACATCCAACAAACGATCTTGATATCCGAGTCCTATTGTGTTTTCTTCAGTTGGCTTTTGTTCAAGGAGTTGGTGAATGTCATGTTCATGTGTTGTGTCACAACCTTGTTTACTTAGGATAGTAAATTATTTACCATATGTTTCTTCAAGGTTTATGGGTGTTTGTGACCTTGTGATCGTAGAATGGTTGTGTGTGTTTGTTTAGAGGAACTCAGTCCACTTGAGGGAGGAACCTTAGGTCCTTCATTAATTTCTAGATGCAAGTATGCAAAGTGATCATGAGGTGCAATAGTAGGAAGATCTTGTGTCCTCATGGATGGATAGAAGGTTGCATTAGCTTCTAGGTTATCAAGGCATTCATTGTAAAACTTGTTCATGCTATCATCATCCTATCCAGTGATGTCTCCATCACGAGGAGGACAATCACGAGGATTTGAAGGAGCATGAGGAACTTAAGGTCATTAGGGTCACAACCAAAGGTATAATTGGACATGTCTACCAAGGATTTTAATGAAGTCCAAAACTTATTGAAAGAAAATGCCATGATGCAAGGAAACTAAGATGCAATAAATGACTAAAAACAAAGATTTTGGAAATGAAAATAGGAAGCAACTACAAAAAAATGTAATGGAATAAAATGCCAGAAAATATTTGAAAATGTTGTTTAAAAAGTGTAGGTGGACTGATTCGTCCAGGGTGGCAAATTAGTCCCAGTATGCAAATTTTCTGTGTTTTTCAGAAATTTTAAAATGAGTTTAATGCATTTCAGAATGTAATTAAGGATGAAAAATGTATATTTTCTTTTTTTTTCAATGAGATGCAATGTAAAAATGAAATCTAAACAAAACATCCACTAATGCAATATAAGAAGTCTGAAAATGCAAGAACAAAACAATACCCTAATTGAATGTTAATGCAAGTATAATCTAGGTTACAATATGTGACTGAAATCATAAATGCAAAGTGTTCAAACTGTATGTTCACTAAAATGAACCATAGATTTTTTGCACCAATGCACTTCTCTATCTCTTCTAGGGTTTACCACCTAAAAGGAGAGAGGTAGGGCCAAAAATGCTAAAGGGTTCATTCAAATTATGTTATGTGTGATGTTATTTAAGCTAAATGAGATGATCTAAATGCAACTAAGAGATCTATATGACTGATTATGAATGCAAAACTAAGATTTAAACAATGCTGGAAAACACACTGTGATATGCAAACAATGAACTAACAATGAATAAAACGCAGAATAGAAAGAAATGGACTAAAATAGTGTGCACTTGGGAAGAATTTGAAGAATATGGAATGGTTTGAATGTTGTCTAGAATCACAAAAAATCAACAGTGGGACTCATTCGTCTTGGGTGACGAATTAGTCCTACTGGTGAAAAACTATCAAAAGCAAGTTTCTGACTGTCGGGATCTGGAATCTAACAAGACCTAGATTTTTAGTCTTAAGGTGGGTCTCATTCACCACTGGTGGAAAATCAGTCCTCTCCCAAAATTCTGAGAAATTAGAAGACAACTCTGCAACATCAGATCTAGAAATGTCTGCTTGTCGGGTTGCCGAAGTCAATTCTATAGGAAACGGACAAAAAACCTTCTCCACTCTTAAAATATGATTGATCTGACTTGAAGCACCTAGTTGACTTGTTGACCACTCTTCAACACCTAAATGCTTGATAAATCAGCACACAAAAGTCTGCAAACACACATGCAAGAGGGGAAAAATGGTCGAGGGTTAGCAAATAGGGGTTTGCCTTGGTCAAACCCCACTTTGGTAATCAAACCCTTAATATAATAATGAAATGCAAGGGAATGATAAACAAATAACATGTGAATGCTATAAACTTACCAAACCCTTGTTGATGCAAATATGAAGATATGCTAATAACTGCCTTTGATTGCTTGATTGATGCTTGATTTGATGTTGTAAGATGCTTGATTGCTTGAATGTGATGTGTGATTGAATGCTTGAATGAATGGGTTTTGAAATGGATGTAAAAACACTTATTTATACAATCTTTTGCCTTAGTAACCTATTAATACCTCATCACAGGCCGACATCAAGTGATTTTGAATAAAAACCTGAAAGGAAATTTAAAATATTTTGAATTTGGAGCCAAGGGGGACTCATTCGCCCCCCATGCCGAATGGACCCCACCTAGGACCTGAAAATGGGTGTCAGGATTTAAGTTGCATTTAATGCTATTTGTCAGGTTTACATTCAAAAATACAATTAATTAAAGCTTATAAGGGCATAAAAGGGTCAAATAAAGCATAAGAAAGGTGTAAATAAGGATATTATTCCTAGAAAAGCATGAAACCTTGTTACAAGACTTTACAACACTTCAAAATAGGACTTGTTTAGTGATGAAAAGGTAATTTTTAGGTGAATTATAATAAATAAAGTCTATGATAGTGTAGAAATGTTTTACAATAGTTCAAAACACCTTCACAAGATGTCATTATTTGAATTTTATTACCTAAATATGCATGTTCAAGCCATGTTACAACATTAAATCAAAGCAAAATAGACCAAACATCAAGAAGTAAGGCCTAAAACACCATGAAAATGACAAGGGTCCATTTTTCTACGGTGCAAGAGGATGATGAATTAGTGGAATCATGTGATTGAGATTCATTTTGCTACTCCTGTGATTTTTCTTTTTATTTCCTTCGTTTGTCGTTTGAATCCTTCTGATCTTTGGTGCCTTGTGATGCAATAAGTTCCCGTGATGTAGAAGACTTCAACTTTCCCATGTGAACCAACTTAGCCTATTCTTGAGTAAGAGATGAAGAAAAATAATCAAGAGATGGCATACTGAATCTATTATAAAGAGCATCCTTAGTGGCATAAAAGGTAGATACAGAAACTGAATAATCTTGTCTAAGCTTTAAAAGAATGGAATATACCAACTGAGAGGCCTCTTTCTGAATACCATGTCACTGAGTCAAATGCAATATGATAGATTTGAGTTTCATGAAGAATTCATGGATGTTATCAAAATATGTAGGATTTAAGCCAATAAGCTCATTCTCCAACTGAAATCCTCTCATAGTATCTCGCTTCCCAAACAAAGACTCTAATTGAGTCCAGATCTGATTAGGTGTAGTGCAAGATTCAACATGAAAGAGAATATTAGGAGATGCATAGACATGCATAATGTCCCCAAAAGCCTCATCACACATGTTAAACAACTTTCTCTCTCAACAACACCTATAGGTTCAACTTTTGTACCCATGGTCACTCTGTACAATCCTTATTTTTTTAGATGAGTCTCCATTTGTTTTTCCCAACCATAATAGTTGAGTGGATTAAGAGGAGAAATATGGTTTGGATCTATGATGATTTTAAACAAAAATTACAAATTAAAATGATGCAACAGTATAGACCCTTAATGTTAAATAAATTTGGTCCCTTGGATCCCAAAAAAATGCTTGATTTGCATGTTTTCCAAGAAAAGAACCAAAAAAGGAAAACTGGATATCTGATGAACTATCATGTATCTGGTAAATATTCTAGAAAACTAGGCTTGAGATCTATGTAGAAGATTGAATCAGATTTTTGATGTCACTTGAATCACGAAAATCTAATGACCGAGGAAAAAGTTATGCCCTCCAGAGCGAAAACATCTAGGTCTAACTTTAGAGGCTTGTAGAATAAATCAAGATAAAAATATGGAAACAAATACCTACACCACTAGATTGGTCTCAGAATCACCTTTCCAATGATATCTTGTTTGTAAAATGAAGCACTATAAATCTGCAAACTCAAACCTCAAACACACATTAATAATGGGTTAGTTCATGTTAAATGCAAACTTTATAATGCTCCTATGAAATAACATGTCAATGCTCAAGAAATGCAACAAATAACAAGGATTAAAAGACATATAAAAGCATTGCATATACCTATCCCATACTTGGATTGGTGTCACTTGTGCAAAGTGACCCTTTCCCAATCCTTGCTAAACTCAATGATATGTCTTAAAGATGGAAAAAATTAGCTCTCAATTGAAGAGAGTAACTTTGCATAAGATTTGTGGATGGATTTGTTGAAGAATGAATCTTCCATTTATAGATTCTCAAGTTGAAAGAGTGCTCAAAAGGGACCAATGTGGGATAAAGTTTTAGCCAATGAGATGGAGCCACTTGTCGCCTTGTGAGTGGATGGAGGATTTGCAAGTTTTGGTCAAGGTGCCCATAAATGAGATTGGTTGGCCTTTTCAAATTTCAAATTTTTCTTGTTGGAGGGAGAAAAAGTGACTTTAATGCCAAGTGGGGGACATGTAAGAGGGGATTTATTGCCATGTTGGAAGGGACAAGTCAACTTGCTTTCAAATTCAAACTTGAGGAATATTCTCAAAAGATGCTTTGTTGAGGGAAAATACTGATTTAAATAAATGAATTAAAATGTTTTATTGGTGCAAGTGGGAAAAGCTAAAGGATGTGATGGGTGATTAGATTAGATTAATTAGGATTAGATTAACTTAGATGATGATTAGGTGCTTTTGACCCATTTGACTTAAATACTTTGATTTATTTAAATCAAAAGGGATGGAATATGAATTTGGGATTTAATTAAATACAGTTTGGTTTATTTAATTAAAAGGGTGATGCGAGACTTGAATTAAACAAATTTGATTTATTTAATTTAAATGGATGACCTTAGGAATGAACTTGTTTTACTTGATGAATGGATGAATGTGAATTTGATTTATTTGATGATTGAATGAATATGAACTAATTGAGTGCACAATGCTAATTTCATGTGTCTACACAAAAAATGAAGATTATATGCCTAATTTATATTTGATTTATTGAAACGACTCAAAAATGCCCAATTTTGCCCTCATGGAGCACTAGGTTTTTCAAGTTAAGCCCTCGGAGGTTGGTGCTAGGTTGTGGTCACTAAAGTGACCATTGGCTTTGGCTTTAAGCCTGCAAGGGCTAAAATCCTAGTGGTGGTAGGTTTTGACTATAGGTTCCACCATTGGTGGCACTACTCCCTAGTGCCACTCGAATGGTAGAGCACTTAATTAAGCACTGCATAGTTTAAAACTACACTTTTTTTTTTTTTTAAATGTTGTACAAATAATTGTTTTTGGGGTAGTACATCCTCCGGAACCAAAAAAGCATTGTCTTTTTAGCTCCTAATCCAAATATAGTCAAATTTTATGTCAAAATTTATTTCTTCGGCCTATTAAACATAGTGGTGAGTCAATATTTCTCCAGGATGTGCCAGAAAAAAAACTCAAGGCCCGATCTCTCATATATTGAATAGGTGGTTGTAGATCTGCTTTGATACCATGTAAGAGTTAATAATTCAACCCATAAAACCCAGAAATCACCTGTAAGCAATAACCTATCACAATAGAGAAGATCAACAAAGTAAGAATGTGCTCAATTTCCCGAGAATTGTATTGATGCAAACAACTTGGATGAATTATTATAATAGAAATTAATCCTTATGAAAAGGAGATAGAAACCCTAGATCTAAACCCTAGGTGATGATTAAATCAGTCTATGACAAGTGTAATCATCCTATGCAATGAGACAACAAATGTAGCCAATCTAATAATTAAATATACAATTCCTAAATTTAGCTTAAGTGAATAAAGAGGTCATCTAATTAATTAATCAATATGATATAATTAATTAGATGATTAACCTATTACTCCAACAAAGATGCCATGTTTCTTAAGGTCTTTTAGTTCTAACCCTCCTTCCAATTTGTTTAAGAAACACCATTCCCATTTAACGACATGATTTTTTATTCCTTTCCCATATGACCAAAGGAATTACCTATTATTCTTTTGAATTCCATTTATTTGGTAACTACTAAATAACCAAATTGATGCGTAATACATGTAGGATGATAACATGTTTTGACACACCAAGAACATGTTAGCTAGAGAGATAGATATTGTTTGTTTCACTAGCAGAGTTTTTTTATCTATTTTATTTTTAACCCAGTCTCACATATCTTTCAAACATGGGTTGATAGTAAAAGGAATACCAAGGTACCTAACTTGTTCGTTAGGCCCTCCCCATTGAAACTCATATTTATTGAACCAATTTGGGGAGTATTTTTTCCAACTAAGTATTACTAATTTTTTCTTGGATATTCTGACTCTTGAGGCTTCATAAAATAAGTTATTTTTTGCATAAGATAAACAACATTTATTTCCTCAATGTTGACAAACATTAGAGTATCATCTACAAATTGTATATTTAAAATATTATCTCCACTAGGAAGATGTAAGCCATTTACTTTAGGAGATAAAATATTATCCCTTAGAATGTAGAATATAGCATTTGAGACTATCACAAATAAGGCAAGGGCAAGAGGATAGCCTTGCATAATTGATCTTTGTAGAGGGATTTTCCTTAACAAAGAGCCATTTGTGTCAACTTGAGCTACAACATCTTTTAATATATTCTTCACCATCTAAAAAAAATCCCCTTGGGAATTCAAATGCTTCAAGTGTCATCATGAGAAATTCCCACTCAACCCTATCATAAGCTTTCTCAAAATCTAGTAAGAGAATACTTGTGTTTTAGTTGGAGTTTTTATCCCAATCCATGGCTTCCTAGCTTGTTATGAGATTCTCCAATTTGTATCTATCCTTAATAAAACTTGTTTGTGTAGAGATACTAAACTTGGGTAGTATATCCACTAGTGTAAGAGTCAATATTTTTACCAAAATATTGTAGGATACATTGGGAAGGGTAATAGGCATATAGTTCTTAAATAATGTCTTATCCCCATCCTTAGGAAGTAGTTTAATGATTCCTTTATTGATGTTACATGGGCTAGAGATCCTTTCTCTATTGCTTATGAGTACACATGCATCAGGTCATCACTAATCTAGTCTAAGTTTTTCCTATAAAATTTAATTGGGAGTGCATATAATCTAGGGGTCTTGTCATTTTTCAGAGTTTGAATAGCCTTTATAATTTCTTCCTTAGACACTTATTCATATTTTTGCAAACTTAGTGATTTTCCTAGGAATTAAATTTTTTCACTGTATTCTACCATTATGGATTTGAGGATTATTCCCTTTAATAGGGTGATCCCACAATAGTGGTTTACAATTTTTGGCCAAACTAGACAGTGAAATTATTATTTTTAACTAACTCTTCACTTTTGGGCACCTATAGCTACTAAACCGTGAGGAATTTGAAGATGATGCAAACTAGAGTTTCATGAAATTTTGTATGTCGATTCTAAATATTGTTTTTTCAAAAATTTTGGAATTAGATTGCATTTCTTTTTCCATCTCCCTCGAAAACTAGTTTTTTTCAAAAAACAACATTTTAAAAAAGTGGCGCTCACCGTATAATACATAATTTTTTTTCCATGAAGGATAAAATTCTAATTCTTTCGAATTTAGATTTGTAACTCCAATATCTAGTGTTTCCACTTGGTTAGATAGTTTTTTATTGAATACTTTTTCTTTAATCAAGTTTCGAAATCAAACCAATTACAATATAGACATAGTGTGACCGTATAACACAACTTTTTTTGTATGTATCAAAATTCAAATTTTTTTTGTTGGATCAAGGACTTCAATATTTGGTGCAGGGTGATCCCACAATAGTGGTTTATACAATTTTTGGCCAAACTAGACACTAAAATTATTTTTTTAACTAAATCTTCACATTTGGGCACCTATAGCAGCGAAACCGTGAAGGATTTGAAGATGATGCAAACTAGAGTCTCGTCACATTTTGTCTGTAGATTCTAAAAATATTTTTTTCAAAATTTTTGGATTTAGATTGCACTTCTTTTTCCATCTCCCACAAAAACTAGTTTTTATTAGAAAACAATATTTTTAAAAAGTGATGCACACCGTATAATGCATACTTTTTTTTCCACGAAGGGTAAAATTCTAATTCTTTCGAATTTAGATTCGTAACTCCGATATCTAGTGCTTCCACTTGGTTAGATAGTTTTTTATTGAATATTTTTCTTTAATCAAGTTTCAAAGTCAAACCAATTACAATTCAGAGTGTGACCATATAATGCATAACTTTTTTTATATATCAAAATTCAATTTTTTTTTTTGTTGGATTGAGGACTTCAATATTTGGTGCACTAATATTTTTCAATTTTTTTTTTTGATAATATGCTATTTTTCCACATTTGCAGAACATAGACCTTCGTTTTTGATGAAAAACCTATGTTTAATAAAACTAAAAAAAAAAAGCATGATAAACCCAAAACATATTAAAATTATATTCGTTGGATAGCTCATTCTGAGAAATACCTCATTTCAATTGGGTTTGTGAGGATTCCTTTATTTTCATCCTCAACTCGAGCTCTGAAGTGCCAAAATTTAGGTTTTTTGTGTGCCTTAGGGAGGAGATGAGGATTTAGGGGGGTTCGAGTGAACCTCTTCAAGGGGGTTTGCTCGAACCCCTTTAATATGCATTTTTTTTGTTTTTGGCATAAAAAAAGTTTAAGGGGTTCGCTCGAACCCAGATTCAGTCGAACCCCTTTTCTGTTCGGTCGAACTTCTAGGTTCGTATGAACCCCTAAAATCACTTTTTTTTCCATGGGGTCATTTTTTCTCAGTTTTTCTTCCTCCATCAAATTGTAAACTACTATTGTGGCTTCACCCTTCACTCATATTTTTCAAAAAAAAATTTATAATCTATTATTTTTCCACATGTGCAGAACAAAGAGCTTGATTTTCAGTGAAAAACCTATGTTTAATAAAACTATAAAAAAAAACATAATAAAACCAAAAAATATTAAAATTATATTTGTTTGATAGCTCTTTCAGAGGACTACCTGATTCTAGTTGGGTCTATGAAGTCTTCACCATTTTCATGTTCAAACCGAGCTTCGAAGTGCAAAAATTTTGATTTTTTTTGTGAACAAGGTCAAAAATCAGGGAAAAGGGGGGTTCGCTCGAACCAGGGGGTTCGAGCAAACTAACTTCCCAAAAGGGGTTTTCATTTTATTTTTGTCCATGCATGCATTAAATGGGTTCACTTGAACCCTTTTTTGGTTCGTTCAAACAAACTAGTTCGTTTGAACCCCCATAATCAAATTTTTTGGCATGGGGCCATTTTTTACAAGTTTTCCTTCTTCATTCAAATTGTGAACCACTTTTGTGGGTTTACCCTATAGTTGAAAAAATATTCTTATAGAAATTGGGGAAAATCCTTTTTATTTTTTCAAGGTCACTTAGAAGCTTGTTATAATCCCTTATATGGTCTATTTGCTCTTTGGATATCTTATCTTTGATATGACCTAAAGAAAAATTTAGATCCCTTATTTCCCTTGTTCAGTTAGTTCATTTTGGTTCTTATTTTTAACCCTTGGATCTTCCTAGCTTGCAAACTTCTCATATTATTTTTAACCTTGGTTAATCCTTCAATTTGTCCTAAATTCTTGGGGTCTAATTGAATTTCCTTTTATATGCTGATCAATTCATTCTATAGGCCACTTTCTAGTTTCTTAAGTCCAAGGCCCTTTTTCCCCAATAGTTTGGAAGATAGTTGGCTAGCTTTTAACATTCTTATCACATCTTTCAATATCAGACTTATCCTTTAACATCCATTTGTTAATCTCTTTAAATGTAAAGATTGCATTGTTACAATCTTCATCTTTTAGCAAGTTGGTATTTAGTATAAATTTTCTTTGTTTTTTTACAATCCTTATTTCTCTCCCTAGATACATGAATCTTGGAGGAGACAAGATGCTAGTCCGATAGAGAAGAAGGGGTAACCTTGTTTCTACAACCATCACAAATTTGGTCAAAGCTAAAGAATTCCTTATCAATGTAAAACCTATCCAATTTGCATTAAATCCTTCTACTTCCTTTTTAATAATTAGATGAAGTAAATCAAATATTTTGATTTCCTTTCTTATCCTCTTCAAGAGGATAAAAAAGGTTAAGATTTTTTTTCATTTTGGACTAGAATTATTTTTCATTATATTTCCACTCCATTCCACTTCCTCTAGATTTATCCCCTATTTCCAATCATATTATTAAAGCCACCTCCCACAACCTAAGGGAAATTTGGAAGCTCATACATTCATTTCCAAAGTTCAATTCTCTCTTAGTGGTCATTTGGAGCATATATCGAACATAGACAAGGTTCCTATTGTCTTTTTCAATCACAATCCAGACTGCCCTGTTGCATGGAGAGATTTCATTCTCAATCACATATGGTGTCCATTTGTTTCACACCAGGATGACTACTCCCCCACTTCCTTTCTTGTGATTAGTATAATTTTGTTTGGAATCTTTCTAGATAAATTTAAGGTTAGTTTCTAAAGTGAATTGATGGATTGAACTTCTTTAAAGAATACTACATCTTTATTATGTGTTAGATTTAAGTACCTTCTAACCACATATTTCATATCATGGAATTGTAGTACCATAACATTCCAAGTTGTAAAATTAATATCCATTTCAATTAAGGATTAGTATCACTTTTAGAATTCCTAAACCTCTCGAAGCATTTAGGGATTCAACCCTCTTTATCTATATTTTTTAAGACTGTCTCATTTCATCCTTATTTATAGGGATTATCTTCTTATGTTTAATTTTTATCCAACCCTTTAATGTGGGACAAGACCATTCATCCTTCTGAGTTTCACTTATAGAGATAACATGAACTACATCAGAGTTAGAAACTACAAGCATATCTCCAAATTCCATATTCAGTGAGCTTCATTTTTCAACTAATGATCATTCACTGTTTAAGTCATCTTTACATGTTTCCTCACCTTCCATCCTTTCTAATTACCCTTCTTGACCAAAAAGTTGAAAGTAGTTATCAAGGGGTAGCATATTAGAACTAATCCTTTTATTATCCTCTAATAGAATCTTCTATACCTTAACTCTATCTTTTCCTCTTAATTCCTACCCAGTTACTCTCTTATTGTCAGATTTGATACCATCTAGGATTCCTTTATCAATTATTTTTTGTTTGAAATTAGGTTTACCCCTTCCCTACCAATCCATATCTATTTCCATGTTTAAACTTTTAATACTACCTGTAAGCATAAGGATGGAAGTGAAGGCTTAAAACCATATCTATTTTTTCAAACTTATTAGCATTATCTTCAACCTAGAAACTTTTCATAGTACTCTTCTGATTGTAGTTGTCCAATGTTAATTCCTATGAGATGAAGGTTTTCTCACTCTTATGCTTGGTAAAAACAATCAAATCAATAATAGGAATAGATGTTTCTTTTCCTTTTTCTTTTTCCTTTTGTTTTCCAAAATTTTCAAGATCCATTTTATTAAATTCAATCCTTTCTACACAATCCTCTATCAATATTATACTTGGACATATCTCATTCATATTCCTAGACTTTACATTGCCCAATGCTAATCCTTGGGTACATGGAAAACTTTAGTGGCCAATATTCACCAATTGGCGAATTCTAGAAATTGGCCAATTCAAAATTGGCGAGTTAATCACACCCAATAGGGTGTCCAAATTGCTCGGATTTTATGAATTATCGGTCCACTATATGTTCATTTTCCAATAATTTTTTTTATGAGGCATATTTAAGTAAAAAATTTGTCATAACAAACAATGCATTTCAAATGGACCAATTAATATTTTCACCTAGAATCCTGGAAGCATGTAATAAAACACCTACATATTCACCAATACTATTAAAACATAATTGTATCAGGACCCATTTCACCTATTAAAATTTATAAATAGTTTCTTGTGAAGACCCATTTCGCCAATTAAAATTTATAAATAGTTGCTTATGAGGACCTATTTCTCCAATAAGATTAAAAAATAATTACATTCGAGTACACATTTTTCCTTGAAAATTACAACGTATCGTTGTATAAGCACATGAGATTCACCAAATTTTTAATATACCATTTAAAAATCCAGCGGAATTCACCAAATATGGATTGATATAAATATAATTGAAACTACCATTTATTCTTACACATTTTGTTCAGTTCTGAGGTTCTCGATTTAGAAGTCAGCGAAAGCTGAAAACATAGACTTAAAGGTGAGTGATCATTTCTTCATAGTATTATTAGTTATAATATTTCTTTATCTCTTTTCCATTCTTGCTTCAATCTTAAAGATGATATTGAGTAGGGAATGGGATCTATATTCTCTATCCTTCTTAAACAATAAGATATTTTTTTCCAGCTTTTATTTGAAGTGAGAGATCAATATGTCGAGCAGCAATGGTAAGACTGCTCAGGGCGGTGAAGGGATTGGGATGCCATCAAAATGCCCAAAATGTAGAGGTACCATACAGTCTTACTTTGGAATTGGAAATGCTTTTGATCCATCAGATCAAGATGGAGCTACATCATCAACTCTTCCACCAAATATTAATGAAGAAGGCATTCACAATACCTCACTGCCACCGGAAGGCCAAGGTGAGATTGTCATTGAGTTAAATGTATCAAATGAGGATGGAAATACCACAAAAGATGTTCCAAGGGATACCCTAGTTAGCCAGAATGAGATAATTGACTTGGATCAAGATGATGTTAGTAGCAAGAAAAGAAAATGAAAATAAAAAATGGGGGGTGAGTGGGAAATGAGAAGGAATTTTCAACTTGGTTGGTTGTCAAAGTACCCATTCATTGTACCAGTGGGGAAAGAAAACAATATTGAAAGTGCAACAAAATGAATGTGTATGATTTGTAGTTGGAAATGTAGAAGAGACAAGAAGTTGTAGCTAAAGCTTGACACTATAGAAAAGCATATTAGTAAAGTTTATGAAAAACAAATCATAGATGGAAAGGAACAATCAGTCGTACGATTGAAATCAATGGAAGAATGTCTTCATGTTGAGTATGTCATAGAATATGAAGAGCATAAAAAAAGAATTTCAAAGCTTTCTACATGTCAAGGTACACTTGAGGCTCAATTTGGAAAAGCAATGGAAGGAGAAAATTTACAAAAATTGTTCAAATGAGTTTTTTTTTTCATATTTTGTCCAGAGGGCATCCTATGACAGACTACCCAGAATATTCTAATTTATTATCTTTTTTGGGTGCTCCTCACTTTCCCTTCTCACATCAATTGGTTAGTAAATGCTGGATGGGAATGTGCAAATTGTCTTACTGCAGTGGAAAAGGGATATTTAAAGGAGAAAGTAAAAGAGTCAAACTTCATTGCATTATCTTTAGATGAAGTTAATGCGGTAGAAAATACTTCTTGGTTTTGTATGAATTTGTATATTGTAGAACAATATGTTCACCACACTCATCTTCTTTGTGTTCATAAAATGAAGGACAATTCAACATCACAAAATCTATTTGAACTAGTCAAGAAATATTTGAATGAAATTGCAGGTATGGATGAGTTGACAATTGCCAAAAAGCTAGTGTGTGTAGGAGTTGATGGAGCTATAGTGATGCAAGGTCAAAGGAGCGGTGTTTTCACAAAGTTACAAACTATTTGTGCACCATACATGCTTGGAATTCACTGCATGGACCACAAAATGAATTTAGCATTCAAAATTGTAAGCAAGTTTCCTACAATATCAAAAGTTGAAAATCTAGTTTGCGAGATCTACGCATACTTCTGCCAAAGTCTGAAATGTTTCACAAAATTTCAAAATTTTGTTGAGGCAATAACACCAGGAAACAAGTTTATCAAGGATGTCGATACTAGATGGATCTCCTTGCATGGACCAGCGCAATGCGTTCTTTCAAAATATCAATCCTTCATTGGAGTAATGTATGAGCATCACAACACAGTAGACACTCTTGACTTTAGCTAGTATTCTCCCCATGCTGGATGTAATGAACGATATTGTGAAGAAATCCCAAGACATAATTATGTATATTTATGAATATGCCAAACTACGTAAACATACATGCTTGGCCTTCGATCATCTATATCTAGATCTAATACAAGAAAGCCCAAATTATTTCATGTGGCAGAAAATTATTGATTTTAATAATCCTAATAATTATTTACAGTTTAATGCAAGTAGGCACTTATGTATCTATGTATGTGGATATGAGATACCACTCTACTATTGTAAGATAGCCAGGCACTCTAGCAGAGAAGTAGTTGTTAACAAGGAAGACTTTAATGAAAATTTTAAATCTGTTAGTGATAATTTGAAGGAAATTGCAAAATCTCTTTCCTTAGAGATTCGTGAAATATTCCCTCAACATGAAATACTTGAAGCCATGGGTATTGTGTATCCTCAATTTTGGATAAACTGAGATAACCCAAAATATTTTCATGATAAAGTAAAAATCTTGATCAAACAATTTTTGAAAGGTGTAACATACAATGAGCAGAAAATAGAAGGAATTTTAAATGAAGCTAAGCTTAGACAAAAATGTAATAATTTTTCAATAGCTACAAGGGACTAGTATGATTCCATGGGCATGGAGAAGGCCTTTGAACCAGGATCAATAACAAAGGTTTGGAAAAACTTAGGTCAAAGTGAAATATTGTGTGGTATGATATCATACTATTTCAAACTTGTTGATTTATGTCAAAAAATGATATTGGGGTTAGTGGAGGATGAGAGAGTTTTTAGTACATTTTCATTTTTGAAATCAAAGTTAAGAAACAAACTAAACAAGAATTTTGAAAATTGCTTGAGGATGAGAAAGGAATTTGTGTATAATGTCAAAAAAATTCGCTTTTGAAGGGAACTCACAATCACGGAAGTCACATGTGAAAGAAAGGGACCAGGTGTGCAGCTTGCTCCAATTCCATGTAAATGAATAATAGTCAGAACAAAACAAATGTAATAGTGTGAAGGAGTGAACTCAAAATCAAGGCAAGATGAATATGGGCAGTCCATTCAGAGAATGGAGAATTAATTCCAGGACATCAAGAACTCAGGTGGACAGTCAGTGTGACAGTGTATGAATATATTCAAATTATTTATTCAATATATTCCATGGTGTCATTCTATCCTTTTAAAGAACAACACTTATCACACTACTTAGAAATTCCTATTGCATTGGTCAAGGCTCTTCAATGCTCTTGTTATCACCAATTTACTATTAGGAATGTTTATTCAACATGCTAGATGAAAAATGAGTGAAATAACCTTATATTTATACTTGTTTATACCAAATTTCACAAAATTACAACACTACAAGCTGACATCAGATCTAGGAGGACAAAATCCCTCAAAGAATTTGAATTTAACTTAATTTTAAGCCACATGGGACTCATACACTAGAAGTGGCATATGAGTCCCATTAGGCTAGGCTATGGGACACATTTTTCAAGAAATTCTTAGATTCATGTGAAATCAAGATCAGGGCCCTGAAACTTAGGTGGGACCCATATGCCCAAGGTGGCGTATGAGTCCCAAATAACTAAATCTAGGCCACACAATCCAAAAAAATTAATTTATGATTGGTCATTATGTATGTGTTAGGATTATCCTCAAAAAGATGCATTAAATGAGGCTTGTGGATGCAAAATAAGGCCAAGTAAAGCATAAAGATGCCCAATTAATTAATGAAAACCCTGGATTAGTGTGAAAGTGTGGTGTAACACTTTACAACACCCTAAATAAGGTACAAATAAGGTTCATTTAGTTCAAAAGGGTCCAAACAAGTGTGAAAATGTAACATACAACATTTTTTGACACTACAATTAGAAAGAGAGTTTGAAAACCTAAGATCGACGACAAATGGTGTATCGCAGGATGACATGAGCCTCAAACTTTACATGTCTCACAATAGTATTGCTAATAGGAGACCAAGTTTTAAAGCTCATAAAAGTTTCACAAACTTAGTGTGCAAACCCAAAATGGAAAGAGGGTAAAGTGCAATGCAATGAGGGTATGTGCAGGATCATGATGGGCCAAAAAGTGGCAATATGATGGGTATTTGTAGGGTACATGTGGTTGACAACTTTTTTTTTACCCAAAATTGATGAAATGAAAAGGGTTTTTAAAAGAGATTCTCAACTTTTCCACCAATATAAATTATGCTTTACTTTGAATTTAATAAATAATTATTATTCATTTTCTATTTGAATTACGACTAAAGTCCTGATTGATAGGCTCATTGAAAAACATCTATAGCTTTCAAATGGTATCTCATTATTCGAATCCAAAACATGTGTCACATTCTATGCTTCACATACTATAGAAGTTAAAAAGAAATTTGAATTTCATGAAGTTTGACCAAGTTAAGGTGGTGGAACATATGGGTTTTATATTTTTTTAAAAGTTGTAATGAAATCATAATTAATTATTTACTTGGAAAAATTACAAAAATATGCATCACATCTAGACATAGATCCTTTTATTGATGTCTAAAATATTATAAAAATATTATCATTTTATTGTGGTTAAATTAATTGAGATAGACACCTACTTCTTCTTTTTCCACTGCAGTGAAATTTCTTTGCATTTAAAATTTTCACCAAATAGATTTTTTTTTTTTAAAAGAAACCTAGTAGTCTAGAAACTAAATTCAATTTTCTATAGATTCTATTCTTACATATTTTTGAAATAATATAGATAACTTATTCAAATTTTTACGTCAAGTTGCCTAACTCTGATTTTTCTGAATTTTTTGCCACTTACGGGCCTGTTTTTTCCATGATGATCCTGCACATAACCATGACCTAAATGTAATGTGTAAATGCAATTTTTAGATTCTAAAAAAGGTAAATTTTTTATTACACAAAGCAAAAACTAGAAAATGAAATCTTGTTTAAATGCAAATTTGAAATCACACAATGCACTAAATGTACCAAATTAAGCTAGATATAATGAAATTGATTAAACATAAAGTCAACAAACTATAACAGAAATTTGAAAGTAGGAAATAGAAGCACGATATTGAATATTTTAATGCCTAAAAATTTAGATTATGATCTGATCCTGGACTCATTCGCCCTAGGGCGAATGGGTCTTAGATTAGGATTTTGAAATTGGTTTTTACAAATTTTAAAGTGTTTTCTAGTGATTTTCATATTCAAGTTTGTTACAGCAAGTTTCAGTTTCAATTTTTTGTAAATGCAATGTGAAATGCAAGTAAAAAATGTGACAAAATGACAACATAGAAGACCTAGTTTGATATGCAATTGTTGTTTCAATTTTTAAATGCAAGTTAATATGATGTATATGATGTGCAATAAAGCATAAATGAGTTACAAAAATTAAATTTAACTGATATTGTAGTCAAAAGGTAAGTTTGAAGAGGGTAAAATGTTGTGTACCTATTGCAAAAAGTGATTTTTTGAACCTCACTAAGGACTCATTTTCCCTATGGTGAATGGGTCCTGGCTAGCACTCCGGAAAACCTGTTATGGGTTTTATTCCTCTCAATCTACACTCCCAGATTCTATTCGAGCACTATCAGAAATTCAAAACTAAATCCTGTAGCTCAATTTATGAGTTTTGACAACTTTTGCAATTTTTCTCTCTAAATGATCTTCAACCTAAAAACTACAATCACACATCAAAGGAGAGAAAAATGTTGTTTGTTAGGGAATAGGGGTTTTCCTTGGTCAAACCCTATTTTGGTAATTTAACCTTGAAATGAAACAATGCATGAAATGAATGATGAATGAAAAAAATGCAATGTCACAACCCACCATTTGAACCTCAATTGAACCTTGGATAAATCTACAATCTAACATGAAGTGGCTTCAATGAATGTAGATCTCGATCTTGAAACTTGGTGTGAAACAATTCCTTGAATATTGTTGGTGTAAATAAAGTCTTGTGCCTAGTTAATTCATTACTAGGGGACTTATTTACACATGTTAAGTTTACTTAGGTCATTGGAAGGAATATTTCTAGAAGGTGTTAGCTGTCATTAGTTGTTATCTTATCTTTTGACTTGTAACACATGTGAACCTAGGTAAGTGTGATTACTCAAGTCTCATGTCATATGATTAAGACACTTGTCATAATCCTATGACATCTTCTATCTCACCTTGGCTATATAAACAAGGGGCCTCTCTCATTGTACATCACAATCATATCATTGAATAATATTGATAAGAACACAATTTATTCTTTTCACATTCCATTCTCTCTCTTTGTGTTTTCCATTTGGCCTCAAGATCTTGGCAGCCATAGCCAATTCTAACATGGTATCAAAGCGGGTTGGATGCCATTGGAGAGTCTTTCTCTAAAGAGAGATGGTAAATCAAAGCTTGCTGATGCAAATAAAAGCTCACCATTGCATCTGAAAAGTTCAAGAAAGTCAAATTTTCCTTTTGTTTTGTCCAAATTGGACATACGAGGCCAAATCTATTAGGGTTTGAAGTTGAAGAGTGGTTGCTAGATTCATAAGGTAGTTGCATTTTCAGAGCATTGTGGGTCAAATCCGAGCCTGCCATCATGTCCAGAAGGGCCAAAAAACCCTAAGATCGACTACCAATTCATCCAAATCAGAGCAGTTGTCCGGTGAGGAAAAAAGTTTTTTGCCCAGGAAGTCGTACGACCCCCCAGGTCACATCATTATGACAGTTGTACGAAAATTTCAAAAATAAAATAATTTTATTTTTTGCTGAAATATTTTAGAAGAATTTAAAAAAAAAAATTATTGTGGCCAATTAAATTTCATTGTAAATTTTTTATTAAAAATAATTAAAAATCAAAAGTGGGGAAGAAATTTTTTTTCTATGGACATTTTATTGGTTGTGGTACATAAAGTACCACAAACCTATAGGGGTACCATAGGGCAGTATAGATCGCGACCCAATTAGCAACCGCCACACGACGCTCCCATACCAACAAATGACCAGACTTCACAACCAGAAACTTCAAGTTTTTCGATGGAAATCGGCCAATCAAACCAGTGGTCAATTTTCCAGTTCCAGGTAGTTCAATATTTTAAATCGGTTGTAGAGAATATTCAGACGAATATTCTTGAGAAGATTCTACCGACCCTTGATAGTTTGAAGGCGTCAAAATTAAGCCAGTGAAAAGGGAATATTCCTTCTAGGCAAAGTATATTAATTTTTTGATGGTCTGACAGACGTCAAATTTAATCAACTAAAGTTATAATGTCAGCACATTTTGAAATTTTTCCATCCCCTCTCATTTGCATTTTCAGTTTGGGAGTTGATTTTCAAACACAAATATCTTTGTCATTTTAACTCCTTTTTCTGAGCAATTTTTTTTTATTTGGGCTAATTTTTCATGCTCTACACGATGGTGCTATTATTTTTTGGTTTTGGTGCTTGGTTTTTCTAGAAATTGAAGATTCTCATAGGTGTTGTTGCTTCGTCCTCATTTTGGGAACTTTGAGAGCTCATATCTTGCTCCTACAATAACATTTTTGGGTGCAATTTTTTTGAAAGTGCATAATTTTTCATGTACTTTTTAGTGGTGTGATCAGATTGATCTCATTTTGTACCAAAATTTTTACTTAAGCCTATGGCCTATTTTTAGCATTTGCATGTACCAAGATAAAGACCACTTATGTCTCTTGATTGGTCTATTGTGTGACTAAATTGAGGAGTTTAAAATGGGAATAAAAAAACATCGTACTGTAATAAGGTTAAATCAATGGAACTTTAAGTCTTGGAGAGATGGAATCTTCACACATTGTAGGTGGGTTAATCTTTTTCCCTATCTCTATGGACTAGTTCCTAAACCTTCATCAAAATGGAAGAGTTATGTGGGACATAAAGATAAAACATATCTTGGGAGTAATTGGTTATAGTTGTGATATTGATACACAAATAGCCACTGATGGTATTGAGATCCCTCGTGACCTTATGACCAAACTTTAATTAGGAGATGTATGGAGACTCGAATGAACCTCCATTCCTAGAGGATCTTGTTGTAGATTTTCTTGTTCCACTTGAAGAGTTTCAACCTATTGATGATAAAATAGCTGAAACACTTGCTGATTGGGAAAGGTATGGTAGTTTTGATGACATAGAACCTTCTCCTTCTCCTCCTATAGAGACATCTATTGAGACTTCAATTTCTATGGATCCTAATCCAGATTTAGAGGGTTCATCTTCTGCATCTATAAGTCAACATCTTGAGGATGAGGACTCTTGTAATCCAACATTGGAAGAATCATCTATTGTTGTACTTGAGGATGCTTGTGATTCAATAGTTTTGGATGCTTGTGATTCAGTGCAACAAGACATACTTCATAGTCTTTTATATTTAGATACTTGTGATGACATCCTGACAGGGATTTCAGACTTGTTTATGGAGTCTCATCTTGTAGATTTGGGAGACATCATCGATAGCATTCATTTTCTCTTTGATGAAGATGCTCCTTCTTCAGTTGTTGTGAGGAACACCTTGAACCTCTTGTTCATTCTCTACATGATCATTCTTTGCAGTTTGGTATGAGTGTGGATACTTTTGGATAACATTTGGAGGAGGCTTCTTTATCTTTAGAGGGGATATCTTTGTCTTTAGATCGTGTTCTACATTCATCTCTACTAGATGTTGGATTGTCCTCTTCAACAATGTGGCCTAGAATGCCTATTTGGAGTCTGACATCTTTCAGCATCGACATGGAGACACTTGAGCATGCTTCAGAGACATCATTATCCATCATCCATATTCCTAACATCCTGCATACATTCATGGCTTTGTTTCTTCCTAAGGGGAGGAACAGTGTTTGATGAGATTGGATCATCTTCAACATTCAATGTCGAGCTTCTACCATCATTGTAGGAGAGTCAACATTGAGGTGGGTCTGCCTTGTCTCTCTTCTACTTCTCTCTTATGGGGGGGTCTTTTTCCTCACATGGGTTTTTGGCCTTCTCATTCATCATTGAAAGCATTTCTATTTTGTATTTCATCTCTCTTTTGGGGAGGAGTTTTGTCCCACTAGGTTTTCTCCTTTTCTAGATTTGTGAGAGATTTATTTTGCATATGTACATGGGTACCTAACATGGTCTAGTAGCCGAGACCCATCTTTGTGTCATTTGCATAATAATCTACTACTCCTTAAGTTGCCATTGTTGTGTTTCGTTATCTCTTCTATGTGACAGGTTATTTGCTTGCAGGTGTTCACTGGGTTCTGTGAGGTTGTATTACAGGGTGACGTCGTTAGTTAACTACTAGCGGTTAATTCTAGTGCTTAATGCTAGTGGTTAGCCTAACCGCTAGGCTTAACCCCCAAACCCTTTTGGAGCAGTGTGTTGGTATAAATAAAGTCTTGTACCTAGTTAATTAATTACTAGGGGACTTATTTACACATGTTAAGTTTACTTAGGTCATAGGAAGGAATCTTTCTAGAAGGTGTTAGTTGTCATTAGTTTTTAGTGTATCTTTTGACTTGTAACACATGTGAAGCTAGGTAAGTTTGATTAGTTGTCTCATGTCATATGATTAAGACACTTGTCATAATCCTATGACATCTTGTATCTCACCTTGGCTATATAACCAAGGGGTCTCTCTCATTGTACATCACAGTCATATCATTGAATCATATTGATAAGAATATAGTTTATTCTTGTCACATTCCATTCTCTCTCTTTGTGCTTTCCATTTGGCCTCAAGATCTTGGCAGCCATAGCCAATTCTAACAAATATGCTTGAATGAATATGATAGGGAGGTTGGGTGAATCAATCACTAATTCATGCTCTAGGTCTTGTTTGGAAGACCTCTAAGGTGTCTCACTCCACCAGTTTAACCTATAGGACCCTCAAGTACTTAAGATCCCCTGGTCTTGCTTTGCCAACCCCAAATATCAACACAAATTCCTTCTACCAAGTACAATCTTGGTGCAAACTTGCAACTCTATCCTTAGCCCTTAATCCACCCTAAGGCTACAAACCTCCAATTCAAAGAATTAAACTTTGCAGGGGTGTGGAGGTGCTTCAAAAGAATTCAATCTATCCTAATATGGTTCTTGAGGGTCCTCCTAGCTCCATGTCTTGGTCGCTTTCACCAAACCCTCATTTAGGTCTTAAAAGGCTACTAGCCCTAGGAGCCCCAATTAGGTCTCCTTCTCTGAGAAAACTAGTTATTCTTCAAAAATTTCCAAAGAACACCTCAATATTTCTTTGAGGTTCTTGGTTTATATGAACACCTCTCAAATATTTTTGAGGTCTTGGGTCTTTATCTGTTGTACAAGGCCTCAACTTGAAAATGGGCATAAACTAGGGTTTTTAAGCCCTTTTCTGGCTGCTTCCAAACTGCTAAGTATTCCTCACACTAGATGGACTGATGGAGTTTCCTCTTGATTACCAAGTCTTGGCAAGACTCAAATCTACCTTCTCCAAAAGGAAATTTAACTAGAATCTATCACCCCTGCAAGTTATGTGCTCTGCACTAAAGTCTTCCTAGCTGGGCACCTTCCTGGCTCGCCTAGGGCAAAACTTTTCCAACCACTCCTATCTTTTCTAAAACCATAAAACCTACCATATGTACATAAATGGAGTCTAGTCACTGTTCCCAAAGGGCCGTACAATTTGTACGGTGGAAAAGTGGGCTAATACTCCATTTTCTCAAAACTATCTTGTTCAAACCAGCAATAGGTTGAAAACAAACTATTTACAAATAGTGATTGAAATTGAATAAGGAAGACTAATAAATGGCACACAATGCTTGATAAATCACTACACTACATCCTACACAAAACACAGTGCCATGGTTAATCCATTAAAAGCTCACTTCAAAGCAAAAATCAAAAAATTCACTCAAACACATTATTTTCTTGAACTCACAAACTTCAAAGCAATACAAAAAGGCTTCCAACCCTTCTCCATTGCCGAGGCATTCCTTAAATAGGTTTCCTCAGTTATTTATGTTCCCTTGGGCTCTTCTTGGCCATATGAAGCTCTAATTGAGCATTATTTGCAAAATTCAAAAACAATTCCTAAAAATCCTAAAAAGGTCAAAACCTTACAAGAAAAACCCTTAGGCCTAAGCATTGGTCAACATGACCTTCACTAGATGATCAACATCCAATCCAGACTGCCATGAAGGCTTACATCAAAAACAAAAAAATCATCCTAGATTTCCTAATTGCCTAGTGTAACTGCCTAGTGTTTCTTAGGTGCTCCTGCACCATTCTCCCCCTCTCTGCACAAACACTAAGGAATGTGAGGAGAGATCAGTGACACATCAATGCCTTGCTTCTTAAATTGAGCTTCATCCACCCATGTATCCTCTGAGTCTGGTTTGTCCCTCCATTTGATGAGATGTTCCAATTATTCCTTATGCTAGGTAGATTTCTTCACCCTTGACTCCAAGATTCTCTATGGTTGTAGCTTATCTTCAGTAAGTAAGGCTATGTTGCTCACATCCTTGAAGATATCCCTGCTGTTTTGATCCATGTCAGCGACTGTTCCCTTATATCTGATTAGATCAGCTACATTGAACACTGGAGAGATGCCTAAATTTGTAGGTAATTCCACCTTGTAGGCATTCTTCCCATATTTGGCTAATACCTTACATGGTTCCACTCCTTTCATCTGCAATTTGGTTGATATCCCCTTCTGCAACCTAGATTTTTTGAGGTGGACCATAACATAGTCTCCTACTGCAAATTGTAGATCCTTTCTTCTCTTTCAACTTTTGAGTAGCCTCGGTGACTGTCTTCTTCACCTGCTCTTGAATCTCCTTCATGGTCTTAGAGAAATCTTCAACATGGCCACTCCTATGCTCCATAGCTCCTAGGTCTCTAAGCTCCCACACACCTCTTGGGTGCATTCCATACACTATTTCAAAAGGACTCTTCCCTATAGTCCTATTCACACTGTCATTGTATGCATACTCAGCCTATGATATGACCAAGTCCCATGTCTATCCATAGTCTTTGGTTAGGCATCTTAGAAGGTTACCTATCACCCTATTAACCACCTTTGTTTTTCCATCGGTTTGAGGATGGTAAGCTGATCCAAAAGACGGGTTGGTACCTAATCTGCTCCATAGAGTCTTCCAAAAATGACTCATGAACTTCACATCCCTGTTCGATACAATGCTTAAAGGCAATCCATGGATCCTTACAATTTCCTTGAAGAAAAGGTGAGCAATGTAGCTAGCATCATGTGTGGTCAAGTGCAAGGGATAAAGTGACTCATCTTTTTGAATCTATCTACCACCACATAGACACTATCAAACCTCATCTTAGTCTTAGGGAGTTCTACAACAAAATCCATGCTAACACACTCCCATGGTCTATTGGGAATGGGTTGAGGTTGATACAAACCTGCATTACTAGTTCCCCCTTTGGTTTTCATACAAACTACACACTACTCCACATACCTCTTGACATCCCTTGGTAATTTGGGCCAATAGTAGAAGCTTTGCACTAGTTCCATTATCTTGTTGATGCCAAAATGAGAACTAAGACTACCATTGTGCTTCTCCTAGATGAGATTCTCTCTCATTGATCCTCTTGGGACACATAATTGATTTCCTTTGAAAAAAAGTCCACTCTGCAATGTATACTCTGAGAATTGACTATAAAAGTGATTCTCAAAATCAGAACATACCTTATATGCCAACGAGAAGTCTTCATCTTCTCCATAGAGATCCTTGAAACTGTCTATCCCAATTCTCTTTATCTGTATCTCTTGTACTATCAACAACCTCCTACTTAATGCATCTGCCACCTTATTCAACTGTCCCTTCTTGTGCTTGATGGTAAATGTGAAGGCTTGGAGGTATTCCATCCATTTCAAGTGCCTATTACTCAACTTTTCCTATGTGTTGATGTAGCTAAGTGCTTTTTTATCAGTAAACACTACAAACTCTTTAGGTAGGAGATAATTCATCCACTTCCTAAGTGACTGTACTAAAGCATACAGTTCTAGGTCATAGGTAGAATACTTTTGCTTAGCTTCATTGAGATTTTCACTAAAGAAAGCTATAGGCTGCCTTCCTGGCTTAGCACTCCTACTGCAATTCCACTGGCATCACATTCCACAGTGAATAACTTATCAAAACTAGGTAACAAAAGAATAGGTTGAGTTGCCACTTCTTGTTTTAGTTTCTCAAAACCTTTCTCAGCTTCTTGAGTCCACTTAAACTTAGTCTTTAAGCCACCTTTGATTGTATCTAGGACTGGTGCACATATGCCACTAAATTTTCTTATAAACTTCCTATAAAACTGAGCCAATCCATGAAAACTTCTTACCTCTGTCTCGGTGGTTGGTGTAGGCCAGTTTAGGATAGCTTCCACCTTGCTTGGATCCATTTTCAATGATCCTTGGGACACTACAAACCCCAAATACACAAGCTCCTATTTAAAGAACTCACATTTCTCTAGGTTGATGGCTAACTTCTCCTCTTGCAACCTTTTAAGTACCATCTCCACATGCTTTAGATGTTCTTCTACTGTCTTGCTAAAGATGAGTATATCATCAAGATATACCACCACAAATATCCTTGTAAAGTCTTTGAGCACTTCATTCATGAGCCTCATGAATGTGCTAGGGGCATTTGAGAGGCCAACTGGCATCACTCTCCACTCATACAACCCATCAGTTGTCTTAAAGGCTATCTTCCACTCATCTCCATCCTTGATTCTGATCTAGTGGTATCCACTTTTGAGATCCAACTTGGTAAAATACTGAGCTCCTCTAAGACAATCCATCAAATCCTCAATCCTAGGAATAGGGAACCTATATCTGATTGTAATTCTATTGATAGCTCTAGAATCAATGCATAATCTCCACTTACCACCTTTCTTGGTTGTGAAGACTACTGGTACTGCACATGGGCTGATGCTCTTCCTAATTAATCCTTGATCTAACAACTCCTGCACTTGTCTAGCTACCTCTAGGTTCTGATCTGGTGTAAGCTTGTAAGCTGCTTTGTTTGGCAATGAAGCCCCTAGTATGAAGTCAATCTGATGACTGATGGCTCTCTTTGGAGGTAAGGTTGCTGGTGTTCCATCATTGACTATGTCCTTGTACTTCTTAAGTAACTTCTGGACTGCTTCTGGTATGACTATTTTCTCAGTCTTATCTTCCTCCTTAGATTGCACCATGACCACATATCCTTCCCCTCCTTGTTGTAGAGTATTGATAAACTCCTTGCCACTACTTAACAAGACACTAGGGGTCTTTGACTATCCTTCTTCTTCATTTGACAGTGACTACAGTTTGAATATCTTTCCTTCCTTCTTGAATGAGATAGTGTTCTCCCTTCCATCATAGATGGCTCCTCTGTCATACTGCCATGGTCTACCCAATAGAAGATAGCATGCATCCATGGGTAACACATAACAAATCAACTTGTCTTTGTATCCTCCAATGGAGAACTCCACCGTTGTTTGCTCATTGATAAGAACACTTTGTCCTTTGTTCAACCATGTCACCTTGTAGGGATTAGTGTGGGGTATTTTCTCTAATTTCAACTTCCTTACTGCCTCCTTAGAGATTATGTTATCAGTAGACCCTGAGTCCACTATAACCTTGCACACCTTTCCCAATATTTTTCATCTTGCCCTGAATAAGGCTCTCCTTTGCTTTGGCTCTTCTTTGATTGGTTGTCTGATTAGAACCCTGTTAAACATCAAGTTCTCCCCCATTTTTGACTCAATGTGACTAACCTCTAGTGACTTGACACTCATAGTGTCTTCTTGAGCATATGCTACTCTCTTTTCTATATTTGAAGAAGATGCTTTCTCTGGGCACCTATAAGCTGGATGTCCTACTTGACCATAGTTATAACACTTCATAGTGGTAAAGTATGAGATACTTCTACCTGCTCCTCTTCCTCTATTTGAACCTCCTTGAGGTCCTCTGCCTCTTCCATAACCTCCTCTAGAAGTTTTTTCACTTCCATGCTCTGTGAGTTTAGACTCTTCCTGACTTCTTTGTTCAGTCCCTCTACCTTGGTATCCACCTCTATGCCCTCTTTGATCTCTGCCTTTACCTCTTCTTTTAGAAGCCTGATCTTGTTTCCTCTTACTCCTCTCTTCAATCTTTATAGCCAATTGATAGCATTGGTGCACTGTTTTGGGACTTAGAAGAGTCATCTCCTCTTGAATGTTCCACTTCAAGCTGTTAAGATACCTAGCCACCTTGAGACTTTCATCCGAGCTGTAACATTAGACCTCATGCAAAGTTTTTGAAACTCCTTAGTATAAGAGTTCACATCTTGGTCTCTTTGTCTCAAGCTCTGTCTCTTCTTATGCAACTGAATTTCATAATCATCTGGCATGTATGCTTCTCTCACTTTTGCAACCATTCCCTTCCAAGTAGAGATATGATGCTTTCCTTCCTTTTCCCTCTTTGTCTGAATCAACTTCCACCATGTCAAGGTAGAACATCTTAATCTTGATTTAGCCACCTTTACCTTTTGTGCTTTAGTGACTCCATCACATTCAAAATGGTTTTCCATTCCCTCTATCCAATCCATGACTAGATCAACTTCCATTTCCCCACTAAACAATGGTATGCCTTCAAGTTCTTTTCCACTCAAAGCCTTCAGTGCTTTCAAGAAAGGCTCTTCTTTCAAAATAGGGTCAGGTTCAGGGATCTTGTCTTCCTCTACAACCTCTTCTTTCTTTGGTACCCTTCCTTTGATCTACACATCATTCAATGCTTGCTCAAGTTGGTCTATTCTTTCCCTCAATAGCCTATTGTCTTCCTCCTGTCCTTCGACCATCTTGGCCAATTATGCATTTGTCACCATGATGGTAGAACCACTAGACTCAATCTTAGACATACAATAGTCAATTCCAAATCTTTTACTGCTCTGATACCAATCTGATAGGGAGGTTGGGTGAATCAATCACTAATTCATGCTCTAGGTCTTGTTTGGAAGACCTCTAAGGTGTCTCACACCACCAGTTTAACCTATAGGACCCTCAAGTACTTAAGATCCCCTGATCTTTCTTTTCCAACCCCAACTATCAACACAAATTCCTTCTACCAAGTACAATCTTCGTGCAAACTTGCAACTCTATCCTTAGCCCTTAATCCACCCTAAAGGCTACAAACCTTGAATTCAAAGAATTAAACTTTGCAGGGGTGTGGAGGTGCTTCAAAATACTTCAATCCATCCTACTATGGTTCTTGAGGGTCCTCCTAGCTCCATGTCTTGGTTGCTTTCACCAAACCCTCATTTAGGTCTTAAAAGGCTACTAGCCCTAGGAGCCGCAATTAGGTCTCCTCTGAGAAACCTGGTTATTCCTCAAAACTTTCCAAAGAACACCTCAATATTTCTTTGATGTTCTTGGTTCATATGAACACCTCTCAAATATTTTTGAGGTCTTGGGTCTTTATCTATCTTACAAGGCCTCAACTTGAAAATGGGCATAAACTAGGTTTTTTAAGCCCTTTTCTGGTTGCTTCAAAACTGCT
Organism: Sequoia sempervirens; assembly: GCA_007258455.2. Taxonomy (NCBI): domain Eukaryota; kingdom Viridiplantae; phylum Streptophyta; class Pinopsida; order Cupressales; family Cupressaceae; genus Sequoia; species Sequoia sempervirens. The sequence goes on from VDFB02022213.1 coordinate 33,104, forward strand.
AAGTATTCCTCACACCAGATGGACTAATGGAGTTTCCTCTTGATTACCAAGTCTTGGAAAGACTCAAAACTGCCTTCTCCAAAAGGAAATTCAACTAGAATCTATCACCCCTGCAAGTTATGTGGCATGCACTTAAGCCTTCCTAGCCGGGCACCTTCCTGGCTCGCCTAGGGAAAGACTTTTCCAACCAATCCTATCTTTTCTAAAACCCTAAAACCTACCATATGTACATACATGGAGTCTAGTCACTGTTCCCAAAGGGTCGTACAATTTTTAAGGTGGGAAAGTGAGCTAATACTCCATTTTCTCAAAACTGTCTAGTTCAAACCATCAACAGGGTGAAAACAAACTATTTATAAACAGTGATTGAAATTGAATAAGGAAGACTAATAAATGGCACACAATGCTTGATAAATCACTACACTACATCCTACACAAAACACAGTGCCATGGTTAATCCATTAAAAGTTCATTTCAAAGCAAAAATTAGAAAATTTACTCAAACACACTATTTTCTTGAACTCACAAACTTCAAAGCAATACAAAAAGGCTTCCAACCCTTGTCCATTTCCGAGGCATTCCTTAAATAGGGTTCCTCAATTAGTTATGTTCCCTTGGGATCTTCTTGGCCGTATGAAGCTCTAATTGAGCATTATTTGCAAAATTGAAAAACAATTCCTAAAAATCCTAAAAAGGTCAAAACCTTAAAAGCAAAACCCTTAGGCCTAAGCATTGGTCAACATGACCTTCACCAGATGATCAACACCCAATCTAGAATGCCATGAAGGCTTACATCAAAAAAAAAAATTCATCCTAGATTTCCTAAATGCCTAGTGTAATTGCCTGGTGTTTCTTAGGTGCTCCTGCACCAAAATATTGGATGCTACATCAACACATTAGCTCAACAACATGCATGATGCACTAAATATTTGACATTATGATAGGACTCTTGATTGTTGCAATATTCTTCTTCAAGTCTTCCCTTGAATGTGTTAAAAATTCTCTTGAATGCTCTTATGATGACTTCAATTCAACTTATGAAGATCTAGGATGAAACTATGTGAAATAACCTTGTATTTATACTTATCTTACTATTGATTCTAGAAATTTAAATATCACAAGCTGAAATTGAATTATATATTTGAAATCATTAAAATACTGCCAAAAAATATTATAAGGGTCATACGTCTAAGTGAGGACCCATTCACGATTGAATGTGTTAGAAATGCTCTTGAATGCTCTTGATAATGCTCTCTTGAATGATCTTATGATGACTTCAATTCAGCTTATGAAGATCTAGGACATGAAACTATGTGAAATAACTTGTATTTATACTTATCTTACTATTAATTCCTAAAATTCAAATATCACAAGTCTACATTGAATTATAGATTTGAAATCATTAAAATACTACCAAAAAATATTATAAGGGTCCTAGGTCTAAGTGAGGACCCATTCACCATGTGGCAAATAGGTCCTAGGCCACTCACCTAGGACACACTTTGGGAAATGTTAAATGTTATGTAAAAATAGGGTCCTAGGACCTAGTGAGGACACTTACCTAAGACACACACTTTCCAAAATTAAGTGTTGTGTAATGGAATTTATGAATGTTGGGTTTTATCCGTCGAAATTTTTATTTAATTAGGCTTGGATTTGAATTAAAGGGTTCAATTAAGGAAAATTAATCTCAATTAATTAATAAATCCCTAGATTAGCATGACAGTGTAAAGATGCATTTTACAAAACCCTAAATAAGGCATAATTAAGTCCATTTAATTAAAAAGGGCCCTAAACTTAATGTGAACGTGTAAAACACATTACAAAACCAAATTAAGGCAACATTAGGCTCATTTTAATATTAATTATTCCCAAATTAATCAAAAAAGGGATAACTTTTTCGTTACTACAAGATCAATAACATGAGCGTGTTATAACATGCTCATGTTATTTCCTGCTAAAGAAAAAAAATGATTTCATTTTATTTTTTCTATTGTTGAAGAGTTCCCTTGCAACTTGAAAACCCTCCATAATGTACTTGTATTCTAGGAAGCCCAAAATTATACCATATCTTCAGCGATTATTCATCAAAATGTCACCATGATGTCAGGGAGGTCAAAGGGGTAAGTTATTTCTAAATTTTGTGTGAATTTTGTATTAAATAGGTAGATTGAATATTTTTTTGATGAAAATTTATTTATTTTCCAAGAATTGTTAATGCACCCCAAAATCCTCCTCATAATACTCCTCAAATTCCTAATTCACCTCATGATCAAATCCCTCCTAAAGAAAAACCTCAATAGGTATGTCTCCTACAATTCCTCATCATGCTCTAGGAATGCAATAAAACTTAATGGGCTAAATTAAAAATAACAAAAAGGAAATTGGGGAGTTAATTACAAGGTTGAGAGATCCTACAGGCACAACCTCACATTGAACTGCCCTCGCTCAATTATTGTAATCCATATTATATCAAGTAGATTCAATTAGTAAGTAAATAAATAGTTGGTCTGAGAAGAGACAAGAGCTTAAATGATTTTATGCAGAAAAATTATCATATAAACAAGTTAAAGATGATTTTTAAAAAAATATGACTTGTGTGCACAATTCATGGACCCAAGAAAAAATCAACCCTTACATCCTTCATGCAAGAGGTTCCTTACCCATTGGTGAAACCACCAAGGTATAAATAACTATTTTTGGGAAAGGTGGTGGATGGTTTTTGACCATCCTCCATGCAACAACAATGAGGTACCATAATATATTTTGAGGAAACTCTATTGTGAGTTTGTCCTTAATAAAATCCCAAACTATTTTGACATGCAGGAGTTCTAGGGTACAGAGGTGGTGGCTTTGTACAAGAAAGAGTGTGGGAAGGTATTGACACATAGCAACCAATGATATCACTCTCTAGATCAGTGTATAAGAATGTGACTATCCCTTTCATTGTGAAGGAGAGTGTTGAGGTGAATACCTTATAGTCGATAAGTTCCCTCACTCATAGCCTCATACAACATACTAGGCCTCTAGTGTAGGGTGAGGGGGTGAGTCTTTGAGGCATCGGGTTCCACCTTATTTATGTTATGTTTGTGGGCCACTCTATGTTTATGATCCTAAGGAGAGTTGAGATGCATATTCCCAAGGTACATCTATAGCTAATCAAATGGTCATGATAGATGCCCTCTTGAGTGATACATTCAACTTTGATAGTCGGGTAAATATCAACAAGTTCATTGAATTTAATTTATTAAATTTCACTTTTGGAATGCAAGATTAACTAAATTAGTTGTTCAATGATTATAATTAAATTTTATGGTCATAGTGTTCACTCTATTTCCAGTGGTCCTCCACCTCCCTATTACACGACAATGTCTATTGCAAAGGTGTATAACTAGTAAAGAATATAAATAGGAGAGGTAGGGGATGTGTCAATGGTTTCATCCTTATATCTAACAATGTCTTCCCTAGTAGGAGAGGTAGGGGAAGAGAGGCAAATAGGACTCTCATAACTCTCATTGGTTTGATCTTTTAACACCAAAATATCTTGATCACAAATAGGAGAGATATTAGGATAAGACCAAATTTGATTTTCATGATTATCCACCATTGTATTATCTTTCACTAAAGCATTCTCATTAGGGTGAGGGATGGAATTTTTCTTAGCATGCTTAGAAAGGTAGGATACTAACATTGTTTGACCAAAAATGAAAAGTACTTCTAACCATGTTATGCAATGCTTAAATAATATAAACAATGTATATCCAAAAATGAAAAGTACTTTTATCCCATGTATGCAAAACTTTAAAATGTAAACAATGTGTATCCAAAAATGAAAAGAAAATTTATCAAACTTATGCAAAGCTTCATGAATGTAAACCTTGTGTATGCAAAAGTGAAAAGTAATTTTATCCATATTATGCAAAGTTTCATAAATGTAAACATTTTTTGGTGTGATAATTTTTTCCACTGAAATGATTTAGGAATAATTCAAATATGACTACCCTAAATTGATGTTTTTGACCTAGATTCATAAAACAAAAGTTCTTGAAACTTCCCAAACTGATACTATACGTTACTAGCAAGCTTAGGAAGTATATAAATAAGGTTTTTAATGTTGTAAAACACTTATTAAGATCTGATCTAGGACTAAATCGCCCAAAGGGGTGTATGAGTCCCAATTAGGGTTTTTGAAGGGTTCAAATCTTAAAAAACACACAACACAAAATTCCCATAAATTAGGTAAAACAACCTATTCAGGGACTAAATCACCCAAAGGGGCGTATGAGTCCCAGATTAAGGTTTTGACACTAAATTCAACAAATTATGAGTGAATGTTAAGGTTTCTAGTTGTATGTTGTTTTTACTATTTCTAATTGCAAAATATTAGTGAAATTGAATGATCTAAGATGCAAAAATGCAACCTATATGCACTTTCACTAATGCAATATTTAGAAGCCCTAAATGTAAATTAACTAATGCAAGATCTTATGCAAAGTTAATGTAAGATAAATATAGGAATTTAATGCACTCCAAATCATAAATAAAGGGTTCAAAGGTTGGGCTCACCAAAATGAAACAAAGGAAATAGGGGGGCTCTCTATCTTTTTGGTAGATGGAACACAAGTGGGGTCCTATTTTTCTCTAGTTTTATTCAAGGAAACCTTAGAGATCTCAATCTAGGGATGTAATTAGGGAAAGAGATATACAATAAAGTGTCCTATGGGTGTGATTAAAGAAAAAAGGGGCTTCACCACTAAGCAAACGCTTAGAAAGAAAGAGATAAAAGTAATGTGCCAATCTAGCTATGAAACCTAGAAATTTAAGAGCATGAGATCAAATTGATAAAAGAGGATGAAATATAAAGGTACCTGGAAGAAATATATGGTCAAAATAAGCTCCAAAACCCTAAAATTCTGATTTGTGATGCTCACTAGGACTCATACACCAAACTGGGCAATTTAGTCCCAGACTAGGGTTTCTGGGAAAGAACAGGAATCTCTTAGTGACTGATTTAGATCTTCTAAAAATTGAAAAAAAGTGTTGTATTGGGACTCATATTCTCAAAGTGGTGATTTAATCCTAGTATTAAGGTTTGGATGAAACTTTGGTATCCTCCAGTGATTTGTTGTAGCTTTTCTCTAGCTAGATCTTTGGGTTTGAAAGCTTGAATTCTAGCTTGTAGGTGAATTTTTGTAAAGATGAAAACCTTGTGACAACTTTGACAACTTTCTTCAATCTTGAAAAATTTTCTTCAAAGGATCTTCAATCTCCAAAATACCTAGATTTGCAATCACACATGTAGAGAGAGAAAAAAACTTGTTGATTGTTAGGGAATATGGTTTTGCCTTGGTCAAACCCCGTTTAGGTAATTAAACCTTATGATGAAACAATGAAACATGATATACATGAACAATGATACCTTGAATGATTTCTTGAAATGTAAATATGTAATCTAACATGAAGTGGCCATGAAGAGTGTAGATCTTGATCTTGAATTAGATGTGGAACAATGTTTAACTTGGATCTTGAATGCTACACCATAACACTAGCTCAACAACACGCTTGATGAGTTATTCCTTTGACATGATGATGGATCTTGAATTGTTGTAATAATCTTCCACAAATCTGCCCTTGAATGCCTTAGAAATGCTCTTGAATACTCTAAAATTCTCTTGTGAACTCTTGGGATGCTTGACTCAAACTTGCTAGGTGAAATAATGATTTGAAACCTTGTTTATATATGCATTCCATCTAATTTAAAATTTATTAGATCCCAAATGCCAACATTCATAAAATTTGAATTGAAAACCCTAATTTCTCGCTCATAACTCTAAGAATTCCCCAAATGGGACTCATACGCCCAAGGTGGCATATGGGTCCCACCTAGGGGGACTCATATACCCAAGGTGGCATATGGGTCCCACCTAGGGGGACTCATATTCCCAAGGTGGTGTATGAGTTCCACCCTAGATTTTCAAGGTGATAGTTCATGTCAGGGGGGTTAGAAAATTGAATGTATTTGATGACTATGTCAGGATTTCAATTGAAATAAGCCTCAAGATGCATAATAAAGGGTCTTATGGGCCTTTTAATGATGATTTATAGGTCATTAATGCAAGAGGGCCCAAAACTTAGTGTGAACATGTAAATAAATACATTTTACAACAACAAATTAATGAAAAATTAAGCACATTTAGCTTAAAAGGGCCCCAAACTTAATGTGAATGTGTAAAACATATTATTACACCAAACCAAGGAAACATTAGGTTCATTTTAATGTTAATCATTCCCAAATTAAGTGTGAAGAATGGATACTTTTTCCTACATTACAGATAATTAAAGTTTTTTTCTCTTATTTCAATGTTTATTACTTCTAGGATATCCATACTAGGTTCCAGAGAGATCAAAATCCTAGCATCCATATGCAAAATGGTGGTGTTGGTCTAATCTAGCCTCATGAATTTCCCAAATGTGTGAGTAGGTGATGTAAAAAAAATCAATAATTGAGGGGGCACATTTTTAATAGTGACCCATCTCGAATAGAAGAGGGATAAGACCTCTTCATTAATCAATTTTGGCGACCATGAAATGGCCCAAAAGACAAAATTGTCAATTGTCCAATATTTCCTTTGTATTATTTCCTTTTGGATTTTAGGATCTTTAAAGAATATAAGCAAATCCCTTTTGTATCATATGATAGAAAGAAAGAAAAATAACCTTCATTTTTTTTTGTCATTGTAGCATTGAAAAAGTAACCCTTTTTCGTGCACTTAGCTTGGGAATGAATAATTAATGATAAAATGTACTTAATTGTGCTTTATTTAGGGTGTTGTAAAGTGTTTTCTTACTCTTTCACACTAATCTAAGGCTCTATTAATTGATTGAGGTACTAATTGAGCTTAATTGGCCACTTTAATTCAAATCCAAGCCTTATTAATTGCATTTTTCAAGGATCTATCTTGACACCCATTAATGATATTACATAACATTTAAATTGGAAATGTTGGAGTTCTAGAAAACTATGCTAAGACCCATTCAACACTTTGAGTGAGTGGGTCCTCATTACCTAGGACACCCTTTTTTAGCATATTTGAGGTTGGTTTTTAATGTTATTTCACCTCCCTGAAGCTTGGTCCTAGAAAATTGTGCTAGGACCCATTCACCACTTTGGACGAATGGGTCCTCCTTACCTAGAAAACCATTTTTTTGGCATATTTGAGGTGGATTTTTAATGTTATTTTACCTCCCCGAAGCTTGGTCCTAGAAAATTGTGCTAGGACCCATTGACCACTTTGGGCGAATGGGTCCTCCTTACTTAGGACATCCCTTTTTGAACATATTCTTGGTGGGATTTTAATGATTTTGAATCCTAGATCAGATGTCATCTTGGATTATTTGAATTTTGGGGTTAATCCTTAAGTTTAGTATAAATATAAGGTTAATTCGCATAGTTTCATCTAAGCAATCCTAAAGTGACCTAGAAGATCTAAGCAACTTTATGCAAGCATCCTAAGAGTTCATGAGAGCATTATAGAGCATTTCAAAGGCAGATTATCAAGGTTTTATTGTAGTGATTCAAGATAATATCATCATGTCAAAGGCATAGTGCATCAAGCATGTGGTTGAGCTAATGTGTGTTGATGTAGTATTGAAGATCCATTTGCAAGCATTGTTTCATATCCAATTCAAGATCAAGATCTACATTCTACATGGCCACTTCATGTTAGATTGTTGATTTACATTCCAAGATGTCATTCAAGATCATATCATCATGTCAAAGGCATAGTGTATGAAGCATGTTGTTGAGCTAACGTGTTGATGTAGTATTGAAGATCCAAGTTAAGTATTGTTTCACATCTATTTTAAGATCAAGATCTACATTCTACATGGCCACTTCATGTTAGTTTGCAAATTTACATTCCAAGAAATCATCTAAGGTATCAATATTTCATGCTTCATGCTTCTATTTCATTATTTCATTACAAGGTTTAATTACCTAAATGAGGTTCAACCAAGGAAAACCCCTATTCTCTAACAATCAACGAGTTTTTCTTCTCCTTGATGTGTGTTTGTAGGTTTTTAGGTTGAAGATGAAGTGGAGAACAAGATTGAAGCAATTTTTTCAAAATTGTCAAGTTGAAAAGTTGTCATCCATATTGCAAGAACATGAAAACAAGGCTACATAATTTGTTTCAAATTTTTAAGAGTTGAGCACTGAGGAGCTAAAAGTGTAGACATCAAGGAATAGAACTCAGAAATCAGTTTTCAAAAACACTAACAGGGACCCATTCACCATAGGGTGAATGAGTCCTCAGTGACCTAAAAACAACACTCTTGCAACAAGGTAAAATTGTTTTGGCCTCTGAAAACTTCTCTCATTTTGCTATAACAGTTAGGATTTATTTCTGATTGTTATTTATGTGCATTTTAGCCCTCATAATTAATGAAACATCCCTAAGAAAAATTGTGGTTCATCATCTTGTTGATTCATTTTGGTGAACCCATTTTTTGATGTTTCAGTCATACATTTTTAAACCACTCATCAAGAAACCTCCTTGTTCGAGTTTTCTCCTTGTCTACCATGGCCAAAAAGATTGCTACTCCTTTTAATCTACTTTCTTCATTATTAATGGCTGACAACATTTCAACATTAGGGGAAATTACCATTTTGCTAGCATTGGGAGGGGAGTACTTACCAGCTCCTCCAGAGTCTGGTTTCTCTCTGTTGGCATCTTCATCTTTAATGGTGATGAATCTTGCATTCTCTAATATTTCCACAAAGTGCCCTAGTAAAGCATTTCAAAAAAAATTCTTTTCTTTATTCTCATTAACACTATTCAATGCCCTTCGGGGCCATCAGGGGGCTTGCCCTTGATTCCCCCCTCCACCCCCTGCCATTAAGTCGGGGGCACTATCTTCTATGTGCAATTACTTTCAGTTTTATGATGGCTTTGTTGTCCATAAGATAGGGCATAAGGACAAGGAAATAAATGCTAACAAAACAAAGCATTGAATTTACCCACCCAACGGTTTTCTACTTGTAGGTACTTTCATATGCTGGTCAAAGATAAATTTATAAAACTATTGATGATTTAAGCAGGGGCTTGAGTTGGTGGGAGGATGGCGAGTTTTGTGAGGGCGTACTGGTGCGTGCGCGCAGGCTAGGGTTTCTCAGCCCTAGCCGCGCCTTGTGCTTGGATTCTTCTATGCTGGGGGCCGTTTGGAGGGGCGATCTGGTGCACAGGGTTAGTGGCTTGGGTGGCCACATTTTCTGCTTGTTTCTGGCGTGTTTTGGCTGTGTTTTTCTGCTTCCTTTCGTGCGTTTTGAGCTCTGCTCGTGGTGGTCGGGGGATTTCTAGTGTCTGTGAGAGGGCTGGGGTTTTTTGTGGTGGTTGAAGCTTGGTGGAGGGGGGCTGGGGTTTTTTCTGCACTCTTCTCAGGCGCATTTTGGGCTTTGGGGTTATTTATTCCAGGCCTTGCATGGCCCCGAACGGGATCACCCCTGGTGGTACGGGGTTGTCTTTTAAGGAGACGGTGGTGAGAAACAATCTTTCGGTTCCACTGCATACAAATCCGATCTTTGGTGAGTCTGGAACAGGCATGGGAGAATCCTCATGCCTGTCTGGAGGTTTTAGGCCCTCAAAGGTGAATGGGTGCCTGGCCAAGAGTGATAATCGGCCGGTTGTTGAGATCCAACCTGAAGCTATTGCGGATGATATCATCTATTTATCAAAGCATGCTCTGATCTGTAAGTTTCTAGGGATTCGGGTATCCCTGTCCTTTTTGGAATCATGGGCTCAGCGTACCTGGTCTCCAGAGGGGGATATGGATGTTTTGTTGGCAGCCAATGGCTATTTTCAAGTGGTGTTCTCTTGCATGTCAGACAGGAATAAAGTTTTTGAAGGAGGGCCCTATTTCTACAATCAAGTGGGTCTCTTCATTAAACCTTGGCACGTGGGATTCAATCCCACAGAAGAGCTCCCTTCGCAGGTTCCGGTTTGGGTGAGATTACCATGGCTTCCTTTAGAATTCTGGAGGGAGGACATCTTCAGTTTAGTTGCTAGTCAGCTTGGAAAACCAGTTGGTCCCTCGAGACAAACTATGGAGAAGAAGGTAATTACCTATGCCCGGGTATGTGTCGAAATTGATTTGAATAAGCCATTGCCTGATTCTATCGAAATTCGGTTGGGGTCAAGTTCATGGATTCAGCAACTTGACTATGAAACGTTACCGTTTCGTTGTCGTCTTTGTCATGAATATGGGCATTTGCAGAGGGTGTGCCCCAAATCAAAACTTACAGAGAGTTCAAAAATAGGGTCGGCTGGTGCTCCTCACACCCAAGATAAAGGGAAGGCCCCTATGAGGGAGGACACGGAGGGCTTTATCCCTGTTCGAGGGCGTAACAGGGGTCGCGGCCAAAAGAGGACCTTTAAGGATAGACAGACAGATGAGGTTTTCAATAGGTTTGATGGGTTGGATGACTTGGAACAGTTTGATGGAACCATTGCTAACATGCCAGTTAGCCATGAGCTTTTGGAAGCAAAGGAAATAGGTGGGGAGGAGAACAATGTTGTTCTAGTCGATCCACAGGAGGGAGAGCTTGGTGCATTGATGGACACAACTACTCCTGCGAGACCTGTTGAGGAGGTGGAAACCAGTGGAGACAAGGAACTACAGGAGATTTCTGCTCATGCCCGAACCAAGGCTTGCACCGGTAATGTTCGGTAGGAGGAGAGCAAAAGCAAGGGTTCCCCTTCCTTTTTAGGTATTCATCAAAAAACCATTAGAAAAGATGCCCCGGAGAAGACTCTTAAGGTGGGAAGAAAGAAAGACCAGGAAAAGGTGAAATTAGTGGGAGAGACTTTAGTGGAGTCTGGTTCTGTGAAGACCATTGATTCCCACTTCCCTCTTCATCAAAAATGATCGTTCTTTCATGGAATGTAAGGGGGTTGAATAGCATCCCTAGACAAAAAGCTATTCGGGATTTGATTAAGTCTCATTCGCCTGAGGTGGTTTTTATTCAGGAAACTAAGTTACCCATTGATAGGATGCATGATACGGCTGCTAAGATTTGGCTGAGATGTCTTTGCCAGTGCATTGGCGCTCAAGGATGTTCTGGGGGATTGGCTCTTTTATGGGATCCTCGCAAGCTGGTCCCGCTGTGGTGGGTCTCTAGCAAGTCTGCTATTTCCTTGGTGGCCACGTGTTGTGTAACTGGTGAGATTCTTCTTTTCACTAATGTTTATGCTCCGATTGATTTTATTGGAAAAACTTTGCTTTGGTCACATATAGGCTATGTCCGCTCTCTTGCCCCTCTATTCCCTTGGATTCTGGCAGGAGATTTCAATGTTGTTTTAAGTTTGGAAGAGAAGCGGGGAGGTAATCCCAAGCTCGATCCCTCGGCAGGCCTTTTAGGGAGTAACATTGAAAGCTTGAGGGTGGTGGACATCACACCTTCCAATGGGTTGTACACTTGGAATAATAGGAGATGTGGGGCGGAAGCGATAGCGGAAAGATTAGATAGGTTCCTAGTTTCTTGTTTTTGGATAGCAGACAGTTGGATTACTAGTTCAGAAATTTTGGACTGGAGGGGCTCAGATCACTGGCCAATTCTTTTGACTGCTTCTAAGTTTCAGAGGACAAAGAATCCATCCTTTAGGTTTCAGCTCATGTGGTTGAGGGAGGCTTCTCTTTAGGATTATATCATTGCTTGGTGGAGGGAAGGGAAGCCTGCTTATGGCACCGCTATGTTTTCCTTTGTCAAGCAACTGCAGTATGTTAAGTTTAAGCTGAAAAGGTGGAACAGAGAATGCTTTGGAAATCTCTTTGGAGAGAAGAGAGAAGCACAATTGAGGGTGGACTATATTACTCGCCAAATCAGAGAACAGGGCTTATCTGATGAGCTATATAGAGAAGAAGCTGCAGCCGTAAAGAATCTAGAGGAATGGGAGCTCCGAGAAGAGATTTACTGGAAGCAAAAAGCTCGAATTGATTGGCTCCAGGCAGGGGACAGAAATACTAAGTTCTTCCACAACACTGTGAAGGACAGAAGAAAGGGGAGCGTCCTCAATTCTCTCATGACGGCTGAAGGGATTCTGCTTTCTTCTCATAGGGAGATTGCTTTGGAGGCTACTAGATTTTTTGGGAGTTTGTTTTCAGAAGACTCTGTTCTGGCTAGGGCTGAGGAGGATCTTGTTCTGGCCTGCATTCCCTCCTTGGTCACTCCTGAAATGAATGAGGCTCTCATTAAGCCCATTACTCTACCTGAGATAGAACTCGTTGTGTTTGGAATGAAAAAGGGTAAAGCCTCGGGACCAGATGGTTTTCCTATAGAGTTTTTTCAAGCCTTTTGGGAGATTGTCAAGATGGACCTCTTTGAAGTGGTGCAGGAATCCTTTCGCAACAAGCAGATGCTTAAGGCTTTGAATGCAACTTTCCTGGCTCTCATCCCAAAGAAGGAAGGAGCTAACTCCCTCAATTTCTTTAGACCTATTGCTTTGTGCAATGTGATGTACAAAATAATTACAAAAGTGATAGCTGAACGGTTAAAGCCATGGCTTAATAACCTAATATCTGAGGAGCAAGGGGGCTTTGTTACAGGGCGACAAATTTTGGATGGGGTTATCATAGCGGCTGAAGCTATGCACTCTATGGCGGCCTCCAAGGAAAAAGCTATGTTCATAAAGTTGGACATGGCCAAAGCTTATGATAGAGTCAGATGGAGTTTTTTGCAGAAAATCTTACAGGCCTTTGGTTTTGGTCAGGAATGGATTAGCTGGGTTATGAGTTGCATAACTTCACCTTCTTATGCTGTCCTGATTAATGGTGAACCTTCAGATTTATTTGGTGCGGCCAGAGGCCTTAGGCAAGGGGATCCTCTCTCCCCTTACCTTTTCATCCTGTTGGCAGAAGGACTGGGAAGACTTATCAAGTCTCAAGTTAGTCAGGGAGGGATTCAAGGTTGGAAGTGGGGGCATGGCATTCCTCCTTCTTCTCACCTCCAATTTGTGGATGATACATCTTTGATGGGTGCTGCAAGGATTCAGGAGGCAGCTAGTTTCCGAAGAGCCTTGGACACTTATGTGAAAGCCTCAAGACAGAAGATTAATGAAGAAAAGTCACAAATCTTCTTCTTCAATACCCCCGCTTCTATTCAAGCTCGGATTGCGCATATCTTGAGGTTTCAAATTGGAAAGCTTCCTTTAGTGTATCTTGGCATCCCTCTTTCAGCCCAAAAGCTATCGAGGGGTGTTTGGCAAGAGATTTTGGATAAGCTCTGAAGCAAGGTGAGTCACTGGACTCACCGGTGGCTCTCAACTGCTGGTAGGATGACTCTTTTGAAGTCCGTGATCCAAGCTCTTCCTATCTACAGGTGTCTGGTGCAGTCAGCCCCTGCTAGTTTCATTAAGGACTTTGATGCACTATCCAGGCAATTCTTATGGACAGGTAATTTGCTGTCCTCAAAATGGAGTTTGGTCAAATGGGATTGTGTTTGCAGATCAAAGCAGGATGGTGGCCTTGGTTTGAGGAAAACAAGTTTGAATGGTTGGGCTCTTGCTGCTAAGCTATTTTGGAGATGGTGCACAAGCCAGGATCAAGGCTGGGCTAAAATTCTTAATGTTAAGTATCTTGGTGGGGTGAATGGGAAAGAGGTTCCAAGGTACAGCCTGACTGGAAGAGGGTCCATGATTTGGGAGACTTTGAAGAAAGGGGCGCAGTTAGTTAAAAATGGTCTCTTCTGGATTTGCAATAGCGGTTCGGATGCCCTGTTTTGGGAGGATTCTTGGGATGGATTTCCGCCTATTCTATCTCAATACCCCCACCTTCAACCTTTATGTGACAGTTTCCTTGCAGCAGGTTGGAGTAAGGTTGAGGATTTTAAGGTGTTTTTAAGAGTGGGAAGGGGCGAGGTTGCCAGATGGAAAGAACCCCAAGAATGGCCTCCTGGGGGTTCTGAGGGAGAGAGAGAGACTCTTGTTAGGATTCTGGTTGGCAGAGCGTGTAACTCTTTAAGAGGAGCTGATACCCTCGCCTGGAGTCCCAATCCAAAAGGGAAGTTTTCAGTTGCCTCAGGCTATCAAGAGTTGGAAAGACAAAATTTTGACAGGATGGACATATCGTGGTGGAAACAAGTTTGGAATAAGGCGGCGTGGCCCAAGTGCAATTTCTTCTTATGGCTTGTGGTTCAGAATAGATGTCTTACCTGGGAGAATCTCCAGAAGAGGGGCTTTCATGGGCCCTCTATCTGCACTCTATGTAATCAAAGTGAAGAAAATAGTTCGCACCTCTTTTTCCAATGCTCTTTCACTAGGGTTATTTGGCACTGGTGGTGGGAAGCTTGGGAGCATGCCTGTATTCATCCTCATTCTCTGGTTGAGTTTTGGAATAGTCTTGGTAGACCCCCTTCTAAGACTTCCTTTCTGGAGGTGGCTTGGGATATTGGTCCAGGATTTATTATCTGGCAGGTGTGGTTGGAAAGGAATCGTAGGATTTTCCAGGATAAGACAAGGAGGGTGCAACAGGTGTGGCTGCAAGTAATCAATATGCTACAGGAGACTCTTGCTGCGAAGTGTGATCTCTCGGAGGATATTGCTCCTGGAGATGTGAGAGTGGTTCAAAAGTTGAACATTCTAGGTGCTGATCCTAGTGGTGCTCCTTGGAAGACACAACAAACCAGAAGCAGGAAAGCTAAAAGGAAGGTGTGTAGGGAAGGAAAGTGGTCCCCCCCCCTAGTGGGACTCTTAAGATCAATACTGATGGGTCTTCTAGGGGAAATCCCGGGCATGCTGGGGTTGGAGGAATTGGTAGGGATAGCTCGGGTAAGGTTAGTTTCTTTTTCTCTGAATATAAGGGAATTCAAACCAACAATTACATGGAGGCACTCGCTGTGCTCATGGCTATTGAAAGAGGTTGTGCTCTCGGATGGAGCAAGATGATCTGCGAGTCTGACTCTCAGGTGGTGGTGGATATGCTGAATTTGCAACGGATGGAAGATGTGGATTGGCATCTGGCAGTGGTGGGTAGACAAATCCTTAGGTTGAGCGCCTCATTGGATGTTGTCTCTTTTTCCTATGTTCCTCGTGAGTGGAATAAGACTGCTGATTGCTTGGCTAAGTGGGCTTCTGATCGTGGAGAGGGATGGAGGATGGGAGATTGGACTCACCTGCCTCCGGAGTGTGCTTTGGATCTTGAGAATCTGGTCAAGGAAGATATGGGTAGTTAGTTGTGCCCCTTTTGGGGGTTTTTCTCTTCTGGTGTTGTTTTCTCTTTCGGGCTTCTGGCCCCTGCTTTTTGTACTTTTCTGGTTGTTTCAATAAATTTTTACCCCTTTTAAAAAAAAAAAAAATTACCCACCCAACACACCACCACTATACGAGGACCAAGGTGCTAGGAGAGTATGGTCAAGTTGGGGACAATAAACCTATAAGTTGACTGTTCAAGGGCTTCATGTTGAACCAGACCCACAACCTCTTCCTAGATCACCTTCACACATGCTCCACTCTCGAATTTTTCATTCTCTGAGTCCACATAAATTTGAAAAAATAAAACTAGAAATTAACTCAAGAAAACAACATATAATCTCTTACTAAATATAAATAAAAAAATTCTTAAATAATTATAAAATAAAATAAAATAATTATTAATTAAATAAAGTCAGTGTAAATAAAAGTAGTTATTAAAATTAAATAACTTTTATAAATACGAATAAAAATAATTCTTAAATTGTAAAGACAATTTTTAGCATGGATTTATTCTTTCATATATAGACAGTTTATGGGTGAAGGGTAATTCGTGTGGATGGGGACAGTCCATGTGAAAAGAGATTAAAGTGATATGCGTTAAAAACTTAACTTTACAAATCACACCAAATATTGATTACATTATTTAAAAATAATAAATTATATAAAATTAAATTAAATAAATAATTCAAAATAAAATAAACAGTTCTTAAATGAAAATAATTATTCAGGATTGATATCTCTAACGAATCTTTTCAAATGCCGCTTCATGTTGCGTTGCGGCGTTCCGACAAAAACAAACCTTTAAAATTTGTTAGTGGTGATTGGTGAGGAATATTTTAATTCAACCATGACAAAGACAGAACATAATTTTAGTAGGAAAAATTAAATTTATCTTCAAAATATCCGCGTGCCTACACAATCGGAACTTGACAATTAAAGTAAAATAATTTTGTGAGAAGTGTATGTCCTTGCCAACCCTACCAGGATAAGGATACAGGTGGGATAGATCTAGATCCTTATTCGCCATGAAAGATTGCAATCTTTCTTGCTTTTTAAATATCTTCTTGCTAACCAAATTCTGCCCACAGGACCACATAAAAAAATTTAAATAACAAGCGCAGGGTTGGATTTATTGCTTTAAGATATATTAATGACGAACGGCAGCAATAGTTTTGCGCCATCAACAATTGAAAGCCTGGAATGACCGGCTTGACCTTCAGATTCCCATCCTTTCCAGGTGATATGCTTGAGCGTGCAATCCTTATAAATTATTGTTTAGAAGCCGAGATGTTCACTTGTGACATTCGTTGCCCACTTAAAAGATGACGATGAATGGTGGAAACGATGGCACTTTGCACGCAGTTTTGGTGCCCTTTCCTGCGCAGGGACACGTCAACGCTTTCATACATCTCGCCGATCTCTTGTCCGCACGGGGTTTTTTCATCACTTTCGTTAACACAGAATGGACTGAGAAACGCATGTTTGGAAGTGGAAAGCAAAAGTCGCAACTGCAGCACTCCAAAGCCAATTTCCGATTTTTGTCATTCGCGGACGGCTTACCGCCGGAGCACGGCCGCACCACCCATCTGGGCGAGCTGTTTTCAACGCTGGCAAAGCGTGGAGCCGCCTTGGAGGCCGTCCTCCGCACTCACACTGAGAATGGCGTTCCTCCCGTCACCTGCATCGTGGCAGACTGTTGCATGTCGTGCACCGCATCAGTGGCCCCCAATATGGGAGTGCCAAGGGTCGTCTTCTGGCCTATTTGTGCCGCTGCATCTATTGCGCAAAAGTACGCTCCTTCTCTCCTTTCCCAGGGCCACATTCCTGTCAAAGGTATTCTTCTGCTCTACTTTTAATATTAACTCCAATTCTTGTTTCGCTCTAGTTTGAGTATGAAGTTCGAGGTGTGATGGTTTCAGTGAGCGAAGGAAAACGTCCGGAGAAAATGATCAGTAATCTGCCCGGGAGTATACCAGCGCTGTGGCCAAGCGATGTGATATCGTTCTACCGAGAGCAGTTCACATCGGATCCCATCTACGAAGCGATTCTCTTTGAGTCGCGAATGTGTGACACGGGGGACTACGTACTTGTGAACACCATTGAGGAATTGGAAGGGAGAGAGGCGGTAGCGGCACTGTCTATCAAGGGGTGTCCATCTCTGTCAATAGGCCCTGTGTTTCTGCCTAACTTTTTAGGAGGGGAGAACTCAACGCTCAGCAACATGTCTATGTGGGAGGAAGACGATAGCTGCTTGCACTGGCTAGATAAACAACGCCCGCGTTCTGTGCTGTATGTTTCGTTTGGAAGTTTGGCACTCAAATCGCAAGAGCAGTTGGATGAGCTGGCGCTGGGTTTGGAACAGAGCAGGTATGCCTTTTTGTGGGTTCTTCGCTCCGATATTGCCCAGGGGCAGGCTGCTGTTTTGCCCGAGGGATTGGAAGAGCGAACCAAAGATCGTGCGTTTTTTGTGAAATGGACGCCGCAATTGAAGGTCCTTGCACATCCTTCGGTGGGAGGATTTCTGACGCACAGCGGATGGAATTCAAGTGTGGAGAGCATAAGCATGGGAGTGCCCATGATTGGCTGGCCTTATTTCGGCGACCAGTTCCTCAATTGCAGATTCGCCAAAGATATATGGAAGGTGGGCTTGGATTTTAAGGATGTGGACGTTGATGATGCGAGGTTGGTGAGGAAAGAAGAGGTGGAGAGTGCAGTGAGGAGGGTGATGCAGAGCGAGGAGTTGCAGAAGAAAGCCGCGGAGTTGAAGGAAGCGGCAACTAAAGCAGTGATGGCGGGAGGTTCTTCTTTCAACAACCTAAATACCTTCATCCGCGATATGCTTAACCATACAAAAACACAGTCACAGTCGTGTTTCGTGCACTGCGACGAAACACTCGACAAATATGACAATACGCTATAGAATTCTGTCTGAGTGGTTGTTATGTGGCGCGTGAGATTTGGCTGTCCAGATTAAGTTTCTATTGGGTGGTGCATATGGAAAACAGCTCGCCCAGGTTGCATTTACGATATTCACTCTATTATCTATTTCGAACCTGGTGACAATTATGATTGTCTTTTGCTTATTAGGTTTTAATGGGAAGAAAGTTTTTATTATTGATTAATATTGTATCTGCCATTGTAAACACGTATTCTTGTTTTACTTAATGAATTTTTTAGAACCTTAAACTTTATATTTTAAATACCGTATATTGAAGTTTGAAATTAAATAAGATGATATATAGAATTGCCTTTGTTTTATTTTACGAATAGTCCTTCTTTAGTAAAAGAAAAACTGGGCTCTTTAATATTATTTTTCATTCTTTAAAATAATATTTATTTATTTTTAACTTTTTGGAAAGTTAATTTTGAAAAGAGAATTTTCGAATGTTTTTTCGATTTTATTCATTTATATTACAAAAGAAGTTTTTTTATTAATAAAGTGATATATAACATTCAATTTGTATTTATGTTTTTTCAGTTTAAAAGAAAATTTGAGAAATTATAAGTAAAATAATGGACAATTTAAAATGGTAGTGACTTGTAGATGTGTGATAAAATTGATGTTTAATGCAAACTAATATTATGTAATCATTTTAATGGTTATTGGAAAAACATGACCTTTTGGAACTAATAGTTGTGCAATCACCTATGTTAAAAGAGATGCTTCCACAAAAACAAAAAAATACTTTATTTTTAATGGAAAACAACTACTTCCTTCTAGAAAAGTATTCTACAAGCCATGCTTTAATTTTTTAATTTTTTTATGGATTCATAGGTATTTATTTTATGATCACACTCCCACGATGCAAAAGATTTTTATCCCCAAAAACTATGTGACGAGTGAAATCAAACATAACGGAAAAGGCTAGGAATATCAAACCTTGAAGTTTGTTGCTGACTGACAAATAATTTTGTGAGGAATATTTTAATCCAAACGTGATAATGAACCCTATAATTTTAGTAGGAAAAATTAACTTTATTTTAATCATGTACACGTGCACTTGACAATTACAGCAAATAATTTTGTGAAAAGTTGATGTCCTTAGGATAATGACACAACTTGGATGTATCGAAACCCTCCCTCACCGTGAAAGATACCTAGCAATCTTTCCTGGTTTATAAATATCTGTGACACTGATCCCTGCCCAATCGATAACCAATTTCTGCCTCCCAAGACCCTTTCACTAAATGTAAATGAACAGAGCGTGTTTGGATTTATTGCTTTGGCATATATCAATGACGAACGTGCATCGGTAATATTGAGTGATGAAAAGCTGAATACCTGGAACAGCCGGTTTGACCTTGGGATTCCCATCCTTTGCATATGGTTGGGTTGGATTTTAAGGAGGTGGACGTTGACGATGGGAGATTGGAGAGGAGGGTGGACGTAATATCTTCAACCTCAACCATGCACTGCGATGTAAAAGACGACAATATGCAATAGAATTGTTTGTCTGATTGGTTGTTATGTGGTGAATGAGGTAAGGTTGTCCAGATTATATTTATATTTAAAAAATAACTAGCAAGTGTACCTTTGTGTGCAATGGGTACACCGAAGATATGTGGAAGGTATAAGAGGGATCAATGTATTATAGTATTTGCATAAATTTGTTTGAAGAATTTATAAACATGTAATTGCAAATGAATTGAATACATAACATGTGTATATAAAAGAAAATGAAAAATGTATAATTGCAAATTATTTTGGAGAATAATAAAAGTTATAAATTTTTTTTACAAACCCTAGTAATTAGTGCTCCTGTCTCATCAAAATAGATCTCATTTAAAAAGGATTTGAAATAAATTCTTTGAGAGAGGATAGGATCATGCCTTTCTTGTTTTCTGCTGAACATAAAAATCATTACCATTTAATTTCGATCCTTAATTTTCTTTTAGTATTGACAAAAATAATACAATAGCATTTAATTAAATAAAAAATAGAGTTTACCCTATATACCACAATCTATATAGACGTGTGATATTCTATTATTTTGGTTGGATGGAAAGCTCAATTTAGCTTATCACAGGTGAGATGACATCTGAATGGAGCCTTCTATCTAACAACTCATGTTCCTTATCCATGCATTCACATTTTTCATGTATACGTGAACATTTCAACAATAATATCTAACAAAATCTTGCCTTAGTACCTTATCCATGCATTCACATTTTGCATGTATACATGAACATTTCAACAATAATATCTACTAAAATCTTGCCTTAAATTTGCTTGATGAATTTTCATATCCTATTTCACATTTCCTATGATTAAAATCAGTAATTGATGTTGTTTGAAAGTTTATAATGCCTTTAAAACAAGTCTAGTTTTGACCAAGAAAATAGAGTGTAAAACTTGATGTCTACACAAAAGGGAGATCCTATCAGGAGAATATATTAAGACATTCATTTTCGAGTATGTTAAGACATTTATTAAGATGGTTTTTGGGGAAATGTCCTATAAAATATGCCAGTTAAATGTTACTATTGTTAGTCAACAACTCTCCACGATTAGAGTTGAAGGAATGTCCATCTGTTAAACCTTTTGTCCATCTATCTTGTCTCGTGTACCACAGTTTACATACATACATAATAGGTTTCTGAGATAGATTATAGCACCCAATGTCAAGATATTGTGTGAAAAAGTCTGCCCATTTTTTATCATTGCCAGTGTTGAGTGATTGAGGTAATTTGTGTAGAATATTGAGGTAAATCAGCTGCCATGGTTTCAAAAAGTTTTTTGATTTTATCTTTACACAACCAAACCAAAAATGGTGATGTTTCAGATAATTTATGTAGAAATTAATTAGTGTACGAGATATTTTATGCAGAATATTGAAGTAAGTCGCTTTCCATGGTTTGAACGAGTTTTTATTGTTTAATCTATACACAACCAAATTAGTAAATGAAGATGGTATTACATGTACTATTCAGTATATGTTTAGATAGGCCAGGCTACAATTACTTATACAA
This sequence comes from Sequoia sempervirens, assembly GCA_007258455.2. Taxonomy (NCBI): domain Eukaryota; kingdom Viridiplantae; phylum Streptophyta; class Pinopsida; order Cupressales; family Cupressaceae; genus Sequoia; species Sequoia sempervirens. Next base: position 54,316 of record VDFB02022213.1, read on the forward strand.
AATGAGCAGTAGGTTGTATGCATTAAATATTGGTGGGTGCTAAGAATTCTATTGTGTTAAGGTATGTAATGCTTTTCCTGCAAGCTCCCTCATTTTTCCTCATTGGCATTGTTGAATGCAAGAGAAATGAAGAACATTGTTCCAAAACCTAATTCCTAATCACTAAATGTTGTAATAGTTACCTAGCCTAAAATTTTATAATTTTATAGAAACATTTATATGACAACTATAAATTACACATTCACCTATCTTGCTGCTTCTCTCTATATTTGTATAGAATCTAGAAATGTTACTCCAAAGGAATTGAAGTTTCCTATTTTTATTGCAAAAATGTCATTTACCTATATTACTTCAGGAAATAGAAAATTTTCAACAATCTTACAAGAGGGTTAGATGGAATTTCTCTTCCTAAAAAGACCAACATATCTAATATAAGCAACATTACTTCGAGAGGAGCTGACTTGTGTCATAACTGTCGGTTCTCAGAATTGGACGGATTTATGCTAGAAGCCCATTTTCCAAAAGGGCTTGGCTATTGAGCATCTATTAAATGTGTGAACAACTGTAAATATTAGAGATGATGAGAAAGTCCATTGTTCACATCCATATGACATGTTAGAAGGACTTGAATAATTATATTAGGATTTAGAGTCAATGGTTCTATTGGGATTAAGAAAATGATGAGAGAGAACCACAACCAACAAGATAACCAATTTTGGAAATTTCCTATTTTTTAGTAGTGCTAGACTTGCATTTTGTGCTCTTTTTTCCTACACGAATTCTAACGAATTTTGGTTTCTAGGCACCATCTATGAAACAGAGAGGGCATGCCAGATTCTTTGACAAATTTAACTGCAAACCTTAATCCCCTTCTGTTCATGATATTTATTCCTTGAACTCACTATAGCTTTAGAGTCTTCTCTGCTTGGTCCATATTATTAATGAATAAATTTCTGGAATTATATAGGAGAAACGAAAATATTTTCATTAAAATTATCTCTTGGTACTGCTGGTACAGACAAGTTAGTTTCCCAATGTACAAAGTACAAGCAAGCACTTGAAGCACTATTTATTAGGAAGGCCATGTCTGAAAAGGATAACTTATAGCTCAAAGAGAGCACTGTTAATGGTAGGATACACTTCTTTGTTTCAGAATAAAGACCAACTACGTCCTCTGTTCTAGAATCATGATCAACTATATCTTTTCTTTCAAAATCAGAATTAAGTGCAACCTGTGTTTTAGGATTAGGAGCAACTGCATCTTCTATTTCCAAATCAGGATCAAGGAAGGAGGATTCTTTTCAAATATGCACTTGGAGGTCCTTGATTGTAACCAATATTTAAAATAATTCAATGATTAGGGACTGGCCTTTGTATTACTACTGTAAACATTTGTGCATAATAATAAATTTAATCATAAATACAACTTTGATGTAGTTGACCCGACAACATCTATTGAAAGTGTTGTTACTAGCTGTACTGATGGAAGATTTGAGCATGGTTACCTAGTCAACGTGATAGTTGGGAGAAGGAAAATGAAGGGTATTTTGTACCATGTTCCTCCTTCCAGCAATGTACCACAACATGCAACTGTATCTCCCTTTATGAATAGCATGGGTAATGACCTCAAAGCCTCTGTCACGGAACATCAGATTGAACGTAGGCAGAAAAAGAAGCTAATGATTAGGAAGGATCCTAATGCACCAAGGTAGAACAAAACTAGCTAGAATTTTTTCTTTATTGAGCAATGAGCTAGGTTGAAGTCAAGTCAACCAAATAAGGATAGAGCAATAAGAAAGATGATTGGAGATATGTGGAATAGCCTTTTATAGGATGAAAAACTTGTATGTAAATGATAAAATTAGTGTTTTACTTATAACCATATATATAAAATGCTTATATTCGGTTTATATTAAATTTTTTTTATGGCATCCTTATCAAGAGCATGGTATACAAGGAAAAGAGTGCTATAGAAAAGAGATGTGTGAATACAAGGAAAGATTGCGACTACAGGCTCAAGGTGTTGTGGCTAGAACCAATAGTTCTCCAAGTTGCTTGTAGATGGAGACAAAATGTGGAAGCATAGAAAAGGCATGCGAACTGTTTGACAAAATATCTTAAAGAGAGTTATCTCACAGAATGCAATGATTGCAGGATATGCACAAAATGTATTTTTTTATAAAACTTTAGAAATTTTCAAGCAAATGCAATGGGTACACCGAAGAGTTGTGGAAATTCGATTAGGCAAGTGTAAAGCCAGAGTCTACAACTTTTTCCTTTCAGGTTTTTACCTTTTTGTTCTATTCCTTTTGTTCTATTCCATTAGCTAGCTCCTTAGGGAATTCTTGATGATGGTAATGGGGTTAGCTCCTCTTTGAATGAACTCTCATTTTTTACCAACCCTATGTCTGAAATTAATAGGCAAGGAAATGAAAGGAACTCTTTTACACTTTCAACCTTATTATGCTCTGATTCATCCTCTTTTTCAAAATCATATAAAATAGCCCATTGCTCCTTCAAAATCATCCTATAGAATAATTTATTATGCTCTGATTCATCCTCTATTTCAAAATCATATAAAATAGCCCATTGCTCCTTCAAACTCATCCTACAAAATAATTTATTATGCTTTGATTCATCCTCTATTTTACACTTTCAAATTTATTATGCTTTTGTTGTGACCTCCACTTCTTTAGTTTTCCTCAGAGATAAACTCTAGAAAATTTTAGGAAGGGCCTATGACTCTTCGAGCGCAAAAAAAAAGAGGAACATAATCAAAAGCCAATGGAGTGGCAAGGGGAGCAATAGTTGTCATAAACATGATGCTGTTCAAACTCAAGTGGTCATACACCTCCATGTTTAGTATTTTTCTTGAATATTTCTTAGATCATTTACATTGGTATGTGCTCATATATTCAATGAGTATATGTAAACTATGCTTGAATTTGTGTATATGCTAGTGAATTTGGTGTTTTCATTGTTGGAGGATATATATAATAATTATGTGAAATTTCTATTAATAAAGTTATATTATAATACACTTAAAAATTTTCTTTGTATTTGTTCAATTTAAAAAAAAAGTTGAAAAATCACAAAGAAGTCAAAAGATGGAGAATTTAAAATACTTGTGTCTTTTAGATGTGTGATAAAATTGTCACTTAGCACAAACTGATATTATGTAATAACTTTAGTATTTATTGATAGAATTGTGAAACAAACACAAAACCACGAGCCATAGGATCAAACACAAACAAATACACCTTCCACACAAGAGATCTGCAAACAAATGTATGCAATTAACTTCAACAAGAAAAAGCTACAGTAGAGAGAAAAAATTTCAAGAAGAAATGAAAGCTATAGATATTCTCCCATTAATAATTACAATGAGATGAATCCTTATAAAAGGAGATCAAGAAACCCTAAACAAAATCCTAAAAGGAAACCCTAGTGTGCACAGTTAATAATTAATAAATAATTAATTATTAATGTGTCTAAGTTTAGCTTAAGTAACTAAAGTGATAAGTGACTTAATTAATTAAGCAATATGATTAAATTAATTAAGTAAAACAACTTATTACTCTAACACTTATTTGAAAACATAACATTTTGGAACTAATAGATGGTTTCACACAATAGTAGAAAATACTCTATTTGTAATCAAAAACACCTACTTCTTCCACAAAAGTGTTCTAGAAATATTCTTTACTTTGTGATAGATCCACAAGTATTTATTTTATGATAACACCTCCTCAATACAAAATCTTTTGATCTCCCAAAACTATGTGAGAGGTGAAATCAAGTAGAATGGAAAGAGGAATCAAACTCTAAATGAAATAAAAAAATCTCATCTTCTAATTTAGATCAATAACAATTTGCATAAAAATGAATGAAATCACAAATTTAAACCACTACAAATCGTCATTGCACAAATGGAGTGGATGTACTCATATGGCTTAGGATATTTGCTTATTAGTGTTGCAATATCTACTTATTTGATTTGAGATGGTGAAAATAGAGGATTAAGCAATAATTTACATTTTTATTTTATAGAAAATTGAATGCTAAATATTTAAATCTTGAATCATGAGTTTGATCCATGAATAGTAGGTTTTATGGTGAGAGGTGACAATCAATGTGTTAATTCAATGGAGGTGACTAGATAGATAACTCATTTAATTAGTAAGTTGATAATTATTTTATTTACTAATTAATTTGTGATTTGAGTTAGCCAAATTGATTGGCTTGTTAATGGATTTGATTGGTGAAAAAATTAATTAATTATATAGTTAACTAATTTGAAATTAGATAGTTAATCATGCAAGGTGTAATATAGGATTTAAATTAATTTAACTATAGATAATTTAGGTTTAACTTCAAATATTTAAAAATTTCATGGGAAATAATTCATTTTAAATTAACTAAAAAATAAATATTATTTAATGAATTTAATTGTAATGATGTAATAATTTCAAGGCAAGAATAATTATTTTATTAGATTAAAGAGGTGGTAAGTGTTAAATGTTAACATGGGATGACACTACAAAAATTAGTATATGTGTGATTTCAATGTTCATATTCCCCACTCTTTAGAATGGTGTTGTGACTAGTAGTTATGTTTTTTTACAAAAATGGATATGGACATAGGGTGTGATGACATTAAAAATAAAAGGTTAATGGCTAATTGGTTGGATTGATAAGATCAATCAAATTGTTAGATTAATTGGATGATTAAATTTGAAGGATGATTCTATGCTTGGATATATTTTGGATTCAAAATATCAAATATATTTTGGATTCAAAATATCAAATATATTTTGGATTCAAAATATCAAATATATTTTTGATTCAAAATATCAAATATATTTTGGATTCAAAATATCAAATTGAACTTTTGAAATTGAATCAAATGATGAATGATGGTTTTGCCTTGGGAGGATACTCAAGTTAGAAGAGCACGGGTTTTCTCTTGAAATAGATGGAATAATATTAGCAAAAATTAGATGGGTGAATGGAGGATAATATGAATTTTAAGAGCTATAGAATAAACAATTAAGTAGGATGGGGGTGTCTAACTCCATCTATATGCAATAAATTGATGTAGAGAAGGTATGCACACAATTTAACAAACCAACAAATCCCTTATGAAGAAACTCATTGACTTAGACATGTTACATTTAAATTATCAAGGTCAAGGAATCATAATTTATTGAATGGTCCTAGCACTATATGTGCAGTTAAAGATTCTAATTTTTCCTATCAATTGTGTATAGAAGACAAACGAAAGTAACCTTATTTGGAAACAAACTTACCTAAAAACATTCTTAGCTAGAAACAAACCTAACTATATAACAATTGCTACTGGTAGATACTTGTAAGGATATTGACTAATAACTTCAACTATGTCGTAACTATTTGAAATGACTATTAATAAAAATTGATTACTAATAAAATTGAATTGAAAAAATAGAAATTACTAATTTATTTTGATATTAAATGACAACCTAAACTATGAGTGAGTATTGCAATTACCTCAAGTGGTCATTGCTTGAGTAGTTGTGATACCATATTAATATTTCTATCAAATCCTAACTCATAATTTCATTGACTAAATCCATTTTTATTGCATTTCAAAAAGGATAACACAAATTGATAACAAAATATTGATTTGAAAAAGTACTAATAGCCAAATCTACTAACACTAGATCCTTGAATTCTCATAGGATCTAACATATATGCATGATCATGCAAGTTTGATTATCCTTGGACTCAAAAAATCTTATAAATAAATTTCATCAAATCTGCCCAAAATATAGGAAGATGACTTATTCTTATCCTAAAAATAATAGGAAACTAATCATGTAGAGGTGAGGGTGTTTAAGCACATTAAGACTATACATCATAAAGAAATTTTTTATAATTGGAAACGTGTAGAACATACATAACTATTTATGAACCACGATCTATCATTACCATAAATATCTTCTCATTCCAATGATTATATATATTTTTAGTGATAGCATTAGTAAAAATAGAATGATTTACAAACCATTTCCACAATCTTTGGCCACTGCCTCCATCAGTAGTGGAAGACTATATTTTTTGTAGGTGATCATCCCTTTGTTTTGGGTTGACAAATATCATTTGCTATGGGTTAACAAACATCCTTCACTACAGGTTAACAAACATCCTTTTCTACAAGGGTTATTTCACTTCAAATTTATTTATTCATCATTAATAATCAAAATTAACATAAAAATATATCATATTTCATACATTCACAAATACACGCAATCATTTATCAATATAATGCATATCATTCTTAATGATTTAATACTTAGGATAATCAGAAAATTCTAGATAATGTCTTGAAATTATCAAAAGTGTCATGAGAAATGTAAGACTTAAAAAAATTACAAAACTCATGAGGGGAAATATATTAAGAAGGTTGGTAAAATATTAAGAGATTTAGGATGATGTAGAGATGAAGACTAGGAGGAGAATAGTAAAGATGATGTAAAGAAACTTGGAGAGTGGATATGAAGACACAATAAGAATGGGGTGAGATAGAATATGAGGATAGGATAATGAATATTGTATGATGGTTGGAATGGAGCTTAGAGTGATTGAGATGGATATGGATGATCATGATATTTTCCTAGAGTATTTAAGTTTAGGTATATTTTAATATTATTTGAGGATATTCTTATGTGTCTAAGAAATAGTTTTTATTTTGCATAAGCATTATGCATCATCATAAAAGGGATCATGATGATGATGTGTCATATGCATAAAGGAGTGACTCAAAATAATAAATTAAAGATAAAATAACTTAAATTAAATGAAATTAAAGATAAAATGAAACACCCAAATTACCTAGTGAGTGTAACCTCAAGAGATAGTGATAGTGTAAGAAGCTATGATGTCCTTGTGGAACTATGTCTTGTGAACCAAGAAAAACATGATAAAATTAAAACATTCAATGTTTATCTCACTCTCAAGGTGTCATTATATTGATAGCAATAGTTAGGTCATCCAAATAAGAGTAATATAGTGGACCAATGTGCATGATTTTTTTTGGTTTGATACTAGGAGTGTAACATTCACTATATATTGCATTTGCAATTTTGGTTATATGGCCACCTTGCATAATACACTTTGCATGCCTGTGGAGCCATCTTGTTTTTTCATGAGTATCAAGTATATGAAGCTTTGCTTACCTCATGAAGGTCGAAGTTCATTATTGTGTGGCACCTTATCAAAGTTATCATGAGGTATAACTTTGGTCTAGTTGAACGAGAAGCTAAATTGAGGCATGAATTTTCCCTAGCCACTTGCTTATCTAAGATCATACTGACCATGTGCGTATGTGTCTCACCCTTTGAATACTCACCTAGCGGACAACCTAGAGTTTTGTTTCCTAAGAGTGAGCATGCATTTTTGGAAAAATAGCCTAGATCTGGTCTACAACATGTGGGACAAATGGTCGAAGCTTAATCCATCCCCTTTTTTGTTTCTCTTTTCTCCTTATCATTGGCATTGTATGCTTGTGCCTTGTTATTACTCTTTATATCATTTTTATGTGTGTTCTTTTGTGCCTATGTTGGTTTTCCATAGGATCTTGATCCTGGGGGCTTGATGATCTAAAATCAGTGCTAGTAGAATTTTCTAATTACACCTTGAATCAAATTTATCACAAGATCCTTTACTGACGTGTTTGCAAGTGAATTAGTAAAACAAATGAACATATAGAACACATGAAAATCACAAAATCTAATAAAACCATATAGCAAGAGAGAGAGGGAGATTGATAACAGAGTTCACTAGACTTTGGCTACATCACTTGATCTTTTTGAACACAAATCATTTTATTTCTTCTTATGTAAGATGTTGGGACCTTCACACAAGTGTTTCCATACAAGCTACCTTCTCCTTAACCAAGGATTCAAGAAGGCACCTTATACTAATGACCTTACTCCAGACATCAGAAGGATAAATTCCTCACAAAGTAAGCTTTTACATAACTCTCCCAAAACTCCTACAAAGCTTTGAGACTTGAACTACTTAGCCTACTATTCTTCTCGCAAGACTTCATGAAAAAATTCCATTCCTTGAAAGGCCAAGATCTCCCCCTTTCATACACAAATTTTACTCAATTTGGCTTAAAACCAAATGATTTACAAAATCAAACAATATCCCCCATAATTACATAAGAATCCTCCCTTTAATCATTTAAATCCCCTTATATAATAATAATATTTAAATATATCTTAATAGGTATTTCAAATTCTTCTAAGCCCTTTAATTTTCATTTTCCTGGGCTTCAAAGATTTACTTTTGATCTTTATTAAAAAAATTAAGAGATTTATCTTTCAAATTTAGGGGTTAATCTTTCAATCTAAAGGGATTTCAGTTTAGAGGACCAGAATATATCAAACTAGGCCCCAAAATATCCTCAAAACCATATATGGCATGTTGGTGAAGAATGATTTTAGGGGTCGGGTGGTCGACCCCCACCCCTATTTTTTTATCCACCGATTTTTAAGTTGGAGTCAACAAAACAAACCCACGCCCAATATAGATAAAGTGTGAATCGCGAGGCGTAGTGGTGTTGAGGGATGCTTGGAGTAGAGAGGTGGGGGGGTTTGACCCCCACCATAATATTTTTGGTAAAGACAACCGCCTATCTATTCACCAAAGACTTGCCACATGGCAACTATTGATTAGTTGAGGAAGTGACACATGTTGACATCTCATTCGCCATCTATGTTGACATCATCTAATGGTTGTACTACCAACTCCCCATGACGCTTCACCTGCGCCACATCAACTAAGACACATCACCTGCCATGTCCTTTGTACGAATGCCATGGGACAACACCTGATTGGCCAAATATGTTGACTCGACTGCCACATCACCTGCCATACTACTAACATCATCATACAAATGCCACATGTTAGAAGTTGATTGGTCCACGTCACTATTTTTATGGTACCATCTACCATGCCAATATGCTGATGTCATGATGAAATCATCATCTGTACCACCTGGTCCACCTAGTCAACTATGAAGTTTGACTTACGATATCTTTCATGACGAGCTCAAATTTCAATGAAATGAACATCATTGGTTTCGTGTTGTTGAGCTCTTCAAATTGATGTCACTTCTACTAGATTTTGAGTTAGTCAAATGTTTTACCTTCTGATGGGCCCCTGCACTAGGTTGACCAAACTTTGACCGGCCATAACTCGGCTATATGAACTCCTTTTTTTCCTATTCAAGTTGCATTGAGTCTAGTTTCTCAAGCACTTCGACATGGTGTTGATTTTGAGGGCATCCAAAATAGTTCAATTTTTAAGGTTCTAAGATCTACCTTGATCAGACTTCCCCACTAAAAAACTTTTGGTCTCCAAAAGTGTACTGCTCCTTTGAAACATTTCCCTCTCTACATTATGTTGGTCTCCACAAGTGTATAGCCCACCTGCTACATCGCCTATCATACTACTGACATCAATGCTACATATGCCTACTAGGGTCTTACACTTCAACAATGCATCGTCAACATGAGCTTGCCTATTGCCACATCTGCCTCTATGGGTCTTACATTTTGGCAACATTAGGACTTCAAAACTCATTAAGATGCAGTCCAAAATAGAACTTTACATACCAAAAGTAAGAAGAATAACGAGCATAATTAACCTGTCGCTCGGCTCTTCTCAATGTGGTGGTTCTCGTTCTACATCAACACCAAGAAGATTCTCACATGACTCTGATGCTCCTCCTTGGTCATGAACTACTCAAACAATTGCAAACTACGTCTCAGCTTGAAACATTCCTTCACATTTGTACTTCAGAATGGATGATTCAAGGCATCACCATTCAGATCTATCTTTTTAGGTTGTGTGGCCCAAATTTAGAGATTTGGGCCTCATACACCACCTTGACCATATGATTCCCACCTAGGTTCTAGGTCCTTGATTTGAATTTCACATGAATCTAAGCAAAAATGTGTCCCATAGTTAATCCTAATGGGACTCATATGCCACTTCTAGTGTATGAGTCCTGTGTGGCCCAAAATTAAATTTAATTCAAATTCTTGGCAATATTTTATCCTCCTAGATTTGATGTTGCCTTGTAGTGTTGTAATTTTGAGAAATTTGGCATAAAATAGTATAAATACAAGGTTATTTCACTTATTTTCACCTAAGACTTTCATGAGAGCATTCCTAATAGCAAACTGGAGTTTACAAGAGCATTTAAGTGTTTACAAGAGCATTCAAGAGTCTTCAAGAGTTGATTATAAAATATTTTAGAGCATCATTCAAGCATCAAGCATCATGTCAAAGTGTAGCGTAGAAAATTGTACACTCTTGAAGGAAGAGGCAATTTTATGCTTCCATTAATTGATCCTTAAACTTACCATTTAAAGGCCCCTAAGACCCATTATTTTGAACCTTGAGACTTATTCCAATCAAAAATCATATAAATCTTGACAAATAACACTTAATCATTCAAATTTCAAAAACCCACCTCAAAAACCTCAAATGGAACTCATTCACCACCTTGGGAAAATGAGTCCCCTCTAGTGGGACAAGTCACCTAGAGTGGCCAATTAGTCCCTTTTGGAGCATTTTTCAATTTTGAGCAAGAAATTCACCGACCTAATTCAAATTTTTGATGGATGTCAGCCTATGAGGTCTAAATAATGATTAATTAGGTATTGAAGCCTATAAATATAAGTTTTAGGTCATTTTTCATATTATCTAGTCATTTTTAACAAACAAA
>VDFB02022215.1:0-35680 GCA_007258455.2 Sequoia sempervirens
ACCCTTGATCTTCATCTTTGCATCTTAGCCCTATAATTCATTCACCCCTCTCTAATGACTGTCACTTGGTCATTTTTGCACATTCACAATGCAATCACACATCCTTGAGAAAAATCATACTATTATGCTGCCAAAATTTACCTCCTAGAGAACACATCAAAATCAACATCATTGGGGCAATCTACACAATGAGCTCATTGACATACTATTGTTTCGTCCATTTTGGTGAAGGTATGAGCTTTAGCCCTAACCCGATTGTTATTTTGATTTTATGTTTGTTTGGGATTTTTAGTGTAATTTTCATTCATTTAGGAACATAAAATCACTGCACACATTATGGCACGCCCAGTGGGACCCACGTCATGATTTTGGTAACAATTTTTTGCATGTTTGTCATAAATTTGAAGTTGCAAATTTTTCATATATAAGTGGATCCACTACACAAGCATATACACCATCTTTAGAGGTGACTCCATCTCTTATAGAGGCAGATATGCTTTTAATTTCTATCGCTCAAACCACTGATGAAGAACTGGTAGCTCTACTAGTTACAAAGGTGAACGTGTTACACAATCAGATCCACAAAACCTACAAAGATGAATTTGTAGATGATGAGTGGATATGCCACTACATCTAGTCAGTTGTGTAGATGGGTGGTCTTGATACCTATTTGCATAATAGGCAGACTTGCTCACTATAGGGGTGGATACGTGGACAAGTGACTGTGATAATTATAGGGGTGGCTTCGCTTTGTGAATAGGTGGCTCTACTAGTAACATACCTATTATACTTTCATTCCAAATTTATAAGTTTGTTACATTTTATTTTAATAATATGCTAAATTTCTTGTGTACTTGTGAGTGTTTGTTGTTCTCCATAGCTTCATTTGTCCAAGATTGGTGGGTAAACTACTAATAGGTTTCTTGTAGGACGTTCGTCGAATACCCATGTTTTTTTATCACTAATTCAAGCATATTTTGTTTTTACTTAAAGGGTCAATTAATTTTGTGTTGTGTTTGGAGTTGCTTGTTGACGTATGCTCTCCCCTTGCACCATTCGATGAGCTTGGGGATCAAAAATCACTAGTCAACTCAAGTCCATCTATTATCTTAAGTGTTCTAGTTTGCACATATGCTCTCTTTGTGCTACTTGTGAGCCTGAAGATCAAAAATGCCTAGCATTACCTGTCCTTTATGAGGCATGCCTGTGGATTTCATCACCTTAAGGAATGACCTCAACCACATGAATCAGCGAGGTATATAAAGAGGGGAGAATGAAATTTGTACCCCAATCTAGTCACATCATGTCTAGCGAAGCTTTAATACTTAGATGATTCTGAGTTAGGAGTGCAAGGTTGGTTTGAACAACTTGATTGACATTCTCAACCATGCTTGTGATGGGATAGTGTTCACAAATGTACCTCACGTACCCTTCTAGTATTTAGAGGATGCACTAGAGAGCTTGCACTTTCCTAGCTTAAGACCTTTCAATCAGTGCCTATTGTAGTGCAAGGTACAATATCATGTCTAAATCTATTCACTATGTATCTCCCTGAGTAGAGGTAGGAGTTCTTCGAGGAAGGTCCCAGGACCTCCGAAGAAAGGGAAAAGGTGAGCCTTTGTGCCACTAGATCCCTATCTACCAACTATTGATCGAGTAGCGCTTCTCGCTAATCTTGAGATGTTAGCCTCACAACTAATGGGCCTACAATAGGTTAACACACCCCCTAACTAATTTAGGCTTGTGCAATCTAGTGTGTTTTATTGTTGATACCAATGATTATCTCCAATCCATCTAATTCGTGTCTTGTCTATCATCCTTTTTTGTTTGGTCATCAAAATTAAATAGGTGGTTGCACTCTATTCATAGGTAGCTATGTTTCCCTTGTCTAGTCAGTCTTTCCCTAAGTAGGAAAATATGCCCTATCCATAGGTAGATATGATTTGTTAATAAGTAGTTGCGCTTTGTACATCCTACCAATCATCCTTAAGAGGTTATTATTTATTCATAGATAGCTACACTTTTCACCTCAATCACCCTAGATAGGTGGATATGCACTGTCAACAGACAATTTTGTTTCTTTAGAGGTGGATCCATTATTACTCAAGTGGCTTTGTTAATAGTCGATCTTATTTCCATAGAGGCAACTTTGCTCTAGTCTTGGGAGGCTCACTAGTCAACTTGGTCAACCCTCCTCCTTAGGCAGATATGCTCTACTCTAACGTGAATACGTTCATAGGCGGCTTTGATTTTTTGATGGGAAACTTTACTTTAGATAGGTGGCTCCGCTCTATTGAGAGGCAGATTTATTCATAGGCATCTCCACTTTGTGGATAGATGGATCTGAATTGTTCTTGGGCATATGTGTTTCCCATAGAAAATCCAAAGAGAAAATCCTCTATCCCTTGTTTTGATTCCAATCCCGTAATTGAAACTTTTTTTGCATTCTTTGATCATTTGTACCAACCATTTTTTTCATGTCCTTTTTTTCTATAAGTCATTGAATCATCTTTCTATTCACACAAGAACATCCCTAAATGTGTTTTATCAACATTGCCATCATCATAAATCAAAATTTAGCCTCCTAAACATTTATTTTAGAACTTTTGAATCCTAATCAATCAATCAACCAATCCAACACATCATCGCTACACTTTCTAAGGAAGGTCATATGTCTTGAGTCAATAGTCCCACTCAACCATATCAACTTACCTTGAGCAACAGGTCTAGTTCACGTTGAAATCATCCATGCTTAAGAACTTAGCTTATATCATGTATTATCTTATCATCATCATCCTGCCTACTTGAGAACATAGCCTATCTCAAATAGCAATTGATCTCATCATCACCAATCCAAGTTCTCAATCTTAATTGGAGTGATAAATAGATCATCTAATTGATCACCCTATCAACCATCTAATTAATCTCCTAATCGATCACATATTCATCATCATATAGTCTTGTCATTGGGATCGAAATCATCTCCATCCTCCCATTCGTACATCCTTCCATCTTTCATGCCTATCACCACTCATTTGCAATTGAAAAATCTCATGGAGCAACAACATTAACAATTCTAATAATCACCTCATTTAGCTCACATGCCAATTGGTGAAAATTCACAATCAAATCTACAACCAAATATCATGCAAGGGGGACCTTAATATCCACATGATCCTCATGACCTCTTCTCTATTGAAGAAGAGATTGTCTCCCAACTTGAAATTCCACCCAACCTTGAGGAATATTATAGTAACCCAATCAACATTCACATGACTAATCGTCTCATCAATGAGCATTTTGAGGCTATCCTTGCTAAGTTACTTATGCAGGGTACTAAACCTCCACCTAGGTTCGATATGTCATAGTATTTGGGGATAATTTGACCATCTACTCCTCAAGATCCCTCAGAGAACTCCTGATACTTACCAAAATTAGAAATGATGTGGTGATTTAGGTTCCTCCATCTTCCCTTTGGATTCCTACTATAGGACATGGATCAAGCCTTAGTTCTATACATGGACCAAATCCTACCACATCCGCACAACCCTAGGGGTCTCTCACTCAAAATATCTAAAATTTTCCATCACACACATCAATTCATCCACCACCTCCAGGGAATATGATGGCTCTCATAACTCATCCTCCATCGACACAATACCTTGTTCCTCTTGTATTGATTCATCAAGTCTACCACACTTCTCACACTACCGCAACTTCTTCATCTCACATCCCACCACCTCCAAATCCTCCAATGCAATATTATACCAATCCACCATCATAATCCTATATGCAACCACCATCACAACCCCATCAACAACCTCTATCACAACCTTATACCAACCCTCCATCACAATCTTATACCAATCCTTCATCGCAATATCATTCGTGACCACCACAATATTATCCCAATCCTCCACCCAATTATTTCGCTTTGTGATATCATTAGTATCCCTCATCAATCCCTCTTATGGATCCTCCTGTTCAACATAATCCATATCGTCAACAACCTCCTGTGACTGCACTCCAACAATACACTTAGCAAGAATATGCATATCAATCATATCCACAATAGCAACCTCCACAATAATAATATACCCATCCTCAACAACCCTCATCCAATCCACTTCAATATCAATCTCATCCTTACTCTCAACAACCACCTCATCATTAACAACACGCAACCTACAACTATCAATTTAATCCATCACAACCTCTCATGCAATCTTATGGAGGTGCACAATAATATTCTTTGTCATATCAACCACAATTACCATCATATTCCCAACATCCTTCATAACAACAAGCATATCCAAATCAATTCCAACAATCTACCCATCAACTTCAATCATCTCACCAACTGCCATACATCTAACAGCAATCATCATATCCTAATCCACCTCTAGATCCATCTCATCCTCTTCCAACTCCATACAATCCATACACATATCCATCTCAATCCAATCTAGTAGCTTCTTCATCATCCACACCATTAAAAAAGGAGTGGGAAGACATGATAGCTGCTCTTAAGGACTTGCAAGCAGGAACCTCCAGAAAGAAGTCCTCTAAATTCAAGGAGATATGTCTATATCCATTTTATTTCTCAATGGCCACAACACCTTTCCTGAAGTATTTCAAAATTCCTAAATTTGAAAAGTATAAAGGGAAATGTGACCCACGTGATCATCTTCAAGAATTTTACATGCATTTCCAAGAGGTAGTTTACAATGACAACTATCTCCCTCATTTGTTCCCTAGGAGTTTGGATAGACAAGCTTTGGAGTGGTTCTTACACCTTCCCCAAGGGTCTATCTCTACATTCATAGATCTATTTGAGAAATTTGTGGCACATTTCTCCTATAACCTTGAACATGAAGTTGATGTAATGGACTTATGTGCAAATAAGAAACATCCTAGGGAGACTTTTGCAAACTACTTGTAAAGGTGCATGATTAAGATAGTCGCCTCTCCTATTACCTACCTGAGAAACAATTGGTTAAAATTTGTGTTGAGAACCTACATATAGAGATGACTTTCCAATAGTGCCTTCCTTGTTCCTCTACCTTTGATGAAGTCATTAAAAAGAGTGTCACTATTGAAAAGGCACTCATTGCTAAGGGATTAGTCAAGATCTACAAATAAAACAATGAAAAACTCTCTAATGATAAATCTTGATATTGGAACAAAAATAAAAATGTTATCAATGATGGTGTAATTGATACAAATCATATTCAAGTGGCTAACACCTTCCAAGGTCATCAAACTATTCCTACTCCATCTATGACCAACACCATATCTATTCCTCAAGGAACATCATGACCTCCCAATCAAGGTAATGCCAAATGCAATTTCACACCTTTGGGAGAACCCCTTGATGCCATCTTTTGAAAGTTAGTCCAAGCCAATGCAATTACTTATCTAGTCACCCAACCATTTGATAATACCAAGCCTAAACCTAATTGGTATAAGGAGAATGAGTATTGTGGCTATCATAGGATCAAAGGCCATTCCACAAATAAATGTATGAAGCTTAAGAACTATGTCCAAGATCTTATTTATAGAGTGGATATCACCATTGAGGGTAACCAATCTACCTCTTCTAATTCTCAGATACATATATATCAAAATGTCTTTCTTAAGCATAATTAAGGAGCTAGTACCCCTAATGCTAATACTGGTCCAAGCAATAGCCAAAATAATTAGACTAATCATGTTTATTATACTAAAATCCCTATCAATCATGACAATGTGGTTGATTGTATCATGCAAGTTGATCCATAGGTTTCTATGATTCAAGTGAAGGCCAAAGAATCTCAATGTGTAGTTACCACTCATTGTGGTTTCATATCAATTCCTGGTCCATCAAACTCATTTTTGCATCCACCTGTAAGCCAATAATATAATATCTCAGATCATCTTGGTAAGACCCCCACTCAAATATCTATTTTAGATTTGTTGAAGTCCTCTATCATACACCAAGAGATCCTTACCAAGGCTTTGTAGGATGATTGTGTCCCTAATGATATAGATCCCACCCAATTCCAAGCTATTGTGGGACACTTATCTTCTACATACCAACTAGGATTTAGTCAAAATGATATGCCTCCATCAACCTCGCTCATAACTATCCCCTACACATTGAAGTCCTTATTACCAAGCATAAGGTGAAATGAGTCTTGCTAGATAATGGATCAACCCTCAACTTGTGTACCTTAAAGAACTCACTAAATAGGTGGGATATACTCAGGCCAATCTAGATAATCAAGTAATTATGATCAAGGCCCATGATAATGCAAAGAGATTTAGAGAGCACCATTTGCCTCCCTATTCAGGTTGGTCTAGCTATGCAGTATACATGTCATATCCTTGATCTTGACCTTCCATACAATCTTCTCCTTGGCTACCCATGGATTCATGCCATATAGGCTATTCCATCCACCTACCATTGATGCCTTAAATTCCCCCATAATGGAATCAAGGTTGTCATTCATGCCAATCCACATCCTTTTAAGTGTTGCAAGATCATCAACAAAGGTTATGGGGAATATGAGATGAGTACCACACTTAATATGGGAAACATGCCCCCATCCCCACATTGTTGGGAGGGGGTAACCCCATATCACTGTGATAGAATGAAGGACAAAACAAAAAATAGAGAGAGATTAGATAACCCAAATACATAAAAAAATTATATTTATGTATTCCTCAACTTTCAAAATTACAAAACACAAAGTATATGATATGTTTTACATTATAAAATATACCATATTCAATTTGGACTATTGTCCTAAACCTTGCACTATTCACACGCCCAATCTGGAGTTGACTGCAACTCTATAGCTACTTATTATTCATAGATTGGTACTACAACACATTCCCTTTCTATTATCGACTTATGTCTCCTTGTTCTCTACTAGAACATTTTCTCACTCTATCATTCTCTTACACATTCTCATTTTGTTATTGTAGGGTTTCCTTTTCTATGTCCAGAAACACTAACTATAATATTCTCCTCTTTTGTCTTATATGCATGCCCATGAAAATAGGCCCTCAAATAAATTATTTTTAAAATTACCTACCACATTAAATGTTGGTAGGTCAAACGGTTGCAAGAGGCAGATTGAGGAGATCCCTAAATCTAATGCAAGGGTAGGTGAAATAAATCCATCGACTAAAGATTAATTTCAAACACTCCCCCTTAATCTGAAGTCAGATGTCATTCTGTGATTTTATTTCTAGAACTGATCTCTGGAGTTAAGCCTTTGTTTTTTCCTTTCTAGAGTAGATCTTCACAATTGTCTACAATGCCAAGTCTATCTCTTAGGCATTCAAAACAATATTTTGGCAATGCCTTGGTAAAATTGGCAGTGAGTTGTTGCTCGGATATGCAATATTGAAGTTCAATCTCACCATGTTCTACCAACTCCCTTATGAAGTGATAATGGATCTCAATGTGCTTGCTTCATCCATGGAAGACTAAATTCTTTGTCAAGGCTATTGAAGAAATGTTGGCATAATGAATTGTTGTACCATCTTATTGTTGCTCTTCAACTCTTTAATGATCCTTCTCAACCAAATAGCCTAATATGATATCGTGTTTGCTACAATATACTCAGCTTCTGTTGTAGAGAGAGAGGCAATGGGTTGCTTCTTGGATACCCATGAGATTGCACCTAAACCCATGTGGAATACATATCCTGATGTGCTCTTCATGTCATCTACATTACCTACTCAATCACAATTTGTGAAACTAGCCAACTTAAACTCATTAGATACACCATACAAGATGCCATAACCTATTGTGCCATTTGCATTTCTCAAGATCCTCTTTCTTGCTTGCTAATGTGTGTCTTTAGGTTTTTCCATGAACCTAGAAATCGAGCCTAATAACTATCAAATACATCAAATTTCCAACCATGCTCTTGTAGAGGGTTGGGTTCACTTCATTGTTGTTGTCCTCTTCGCTCAATTTCAAACCCATAGTTGTTGGTGTTGGGGTAGGCTTACTATTCTCCATTTTAAATCTTCTTAAAATTTGTTTGGCATAGTTAGTTTGTGAAATAAATATACCATGCTTTGTTTGTTGGACTTCAATCCTAAGAAAATATTTCAGCAGACCTAAGTCTGTCATCTTAAACTCGTTCTTCATTACCTCTTTGAAATCATCAATGAAGATGTCACTATTGCCAGTAAAAATCAGATCATCTACATACAAAACAACAATCAAAATCTCACCTTGAGTTGCTTTGATATAAAGTGTATGCTAACTTCTATTTTTGTTAATGTCTTTAATCACTAGATATCGTCTATCATGTTGTACCATACACTTGGTACTTTTTTTATCCCATGGAGGGATTTTTAAAGCCTATATACATTTTCCTCTTACCCCAAGACTTCATAGCCAGGTGGTTGCTCCACATACACTTCCTCTTTTAGCACTCCATTCAAGAAGGTTGACTTCACGTCTATTTGATACACCTTCCAATTATGTTGTGTTGCTATTGCTATGAATTCCTGAACTATTTTCAACCTTGCAATTGGTGCATATGTCTCATCATAATATTTTTCAAGATTTTGTTTGTATCCTTTAACAACTAGCCTTGCTTTGTGTCTTTCAATCTTACCCTCAACAACACGCTTGGTTTTGTAGACTTAATTAATTCCAATCACTTGTTTACCTTGGTTAAATTGGTCAGCTTCTATGTTTCATTCCTCTCTATAGCATCCAAATCTTCATCCATGACCTTACACCACTTCTCTTCTTTCACATCTTCCACAAAGTACATTGGATCACTATAATAAATTGAAGTAAAATCCAAATTTAGTATACCTTGTGTTGTCATAAATCTCCCTCACATTCCTTGTCCTTTGTGTCATCAATGATGTGAGTGTATGGTCTGAATTACCTTTGAAGCTTCTACTATTCTGACCTTTGGAGCTACTATATTGCTAACCTCCCTGAGAGGGTTACGGGACATAATAACCGGCCAAAATAACCCTAGATAGAATAACCCGGTCACAATAACCCAGGGACAAAATAACCCGGGGTCATAATAACCCAAGCCAAAATAACCCATGGTCAAAATAACCCATGGACAAAATATCCCCATAAGAATATAGAGAAAGGAAAACAAAATTTATAAATTACAAGTATGTTGCTAAAAAACTTTATTATTCAAATTTTCCATTAAAATGTCAAATTATGAGCAATGCCTCTTATATAATCTAAAATGTTATGGTTGTCATAACCATCAACCAATATTTTTAGTCTTTTTTTGAGTTCACAGTATTTTTTCCTACTTGGTTGCCCAGTGTATCGAACCATATATTTCTCTATTCTATTCTCTTGGAGACTGTTCTTTTTTCACTGCTTTGATGAATTTTCAGACTGAGTTGTGTGATGCTTGAAGAAATTCACTAAATCCTCTATGCCATCCCTCAATAGTATTATTGGTTATGGGAAGATCATCTTGAGTAGCTAAATAGCAATTCCACATTGTGATTAGAAATTTGGGTGATCACTTGTTGCCTCTTCTGGTTAGTCTACCAATCCGTGTGTCTTTAAAATAATCAATTATGGGTTGCAGGGTCTCCTCATGTTCTGTATAATAAGGAGATTGTTGAAGTGTTTCAAATGCATCAATTACATTCATCTGAGGCACGAAAGCTAATGCAGCAAGTTTCTTGATCTTATATGCAAATACTTCATCGACACTGTAATGTGTTTGTAGACCTTTTTCTTGAACTTTCCTCCACAAGCATTGAAAGAAATGGAAAAAACATCCCCGAATAGTGAAATTTGGAAAATTTTAAAAAATAGCTCCCATGAAACCTAATTCAAAATTAGTAAGTATAGATTTTGGGTTTAGATCAGGTTGAAGTTGTTTTAATTCTACAAGTACTTGTGTATAACTTGTTCTTGTTTTGTTCCTCATAAGAATATAAGTGAGTGGAAATATTGCATCAGTTTTCAAGCCAAGAATCGTGTACAATTGTTGAAAAATACTTGGCATAGTTTTAAATGTACCATCACTAAACCAATTTTTAGATTCTTTCAGTGATTGCAAATTTTGTGTGGTGGTGAATATTAAAAAATGATTCTCATCATTATTGTCATGAAAAAGAAACTTTTCCCCTCTATTAGTAATTGTATATTCAACTGGTAAGATAAGATCTGCTGATGTGTGAATATTAAAAAATAATTCTCATCATTACCAGCTTGATCTAAAATGACCATGGGTTATTCTGTCCATGGATTATTTTGACCATGGGTTATTCTATCCATGAGTTATTATGACCCTGGGTTATTTTGTCCATGGGTTATTTTGGTCGGGTTATTTTGTCCAGGGTTATTTTGGTCGGGTTATTATGTCCTGATACCCCCTGAGAGCTATTGACACGTTGAACTTTGAAGTTGTTGCATTGTTGTCCAACTCTGGGCTATTGTTTTATTGAACACCTCCAAAGATACTATTTTCCAAAGCTCTACGATAGTTTCTCCTTGAACTACTGCTCTTTGGAGATCCTCTAGAGTTTTTTTCCTTTAGAGCTTCTTCATCTGCAAGGGGTATTATGACTGAAATACCCATGGTACTGTCCACTGTTTGTCCCATGCTTTATTCTCAATGAACTCAATATCCCTATTGATCACAACCTTTTTGGTGATGGAATTATATAGTTTGTAGGATTTTTAATCTTCATTGTAGCTTATGAAGATACATTTTTCACCTCTATCATCAAATTTATGCCTCTTCTCTTTTGGCACAAATTTATATGCCACACACCCAATGATTCTTATATGTTCAACGCTCCATTTGTTATTTTTCCACACCTCTTATGGAATCCTATCATGAAAAACCTTTGTAGGGCACCTATTCAATAGGTAAAATGTTGTTGCTACAACTTCACCCCAAAAAACATGTGGCAGCCATTTTTCTTTTAGCATGCTTGTTGCCATCTCTTGAATGGTTCTATTTTTTCTTTCAGCCGCTGAGTTTTGTTGAGTATACCTATTTGTAAACTATTTTTCAATATCTTCATTCTTGCAAAAATTTAGAAATTCTTTTGAGATGTACTCTCCCCCTCTATCTGTTCTTACAAATTTGATATAGTGGCTTCTTTTCTTTTTAGCTAAGGCCTTGAACCACTTAAACTTCTAGAAGGATTCTAATTTTTTTTTAAAGAAGTAAACCCAAATTTTATTGCTATAACCATCTATGAACGTCATGAAATAAGTATTTCCAACCAAGGTTTGGGTTTCATGGTCCCACACAAATTTGAGTGCACCAACTCTAATGGTGTGTTTTCTCTCCTAAAACACCTTGATTGAAAGGGTTGCCTATGTTGCTTTCCTAAAATGTAGGCTTCACATTTACCATCAGGTTCTACAATGGATGGTAACCCTCTAACCATGCCTTTCTTGGACAATAAAATCAAAACAAAAAAACTTGAGTGCCTATATGCCTTGAATGCCAAAGCTTGGATGGGTCTTTGATGATTGTCCTAAAGGAAGATTGTTGTCCTACTATTGTGAGCACTGGAGATAGTGCTAGAAATAGTGACAAAGATAGCATTAGAGATAGCATCAAAGATTCTATATGCATCCTAAGAGGAAACATTTTGTTTCTCATCATTTGCACTATTGCAATCACTTTTTTTTGCCTCCTTTGTGAAATATCATGCACTCTCCATTCTCCATTAGGAATTTATAATTGTTTTGGACCATTTTTCCAATGCTCAATAGGTTATATTTTATGCCAAGGGCACAATAGACATCCTGGATCTTCCTCCTTTCACCATTCTTGGTTTGGATGTTGACTAGACCTTTACCACTCATGTGGATGTTGCATGCATTGTCTGAGTATCATACTTCATCACTAATCTTCTTAGGAAGGTTGCAAGTAATAAATATATTTGATTATTTTTCATTTCTAACCTTGCTCTCATTTGTTACATTAGTATTTTGACTCCCTTGGTCATGTTGTTTCTTCCTACACTCACTAGCATAATGACCAAAATTATGACAGTAATAATGGTTCATTGAATATTACTTTTTTCAAACCTCTGATTAGAATTGTTGTTCTTCTTCTTGTCTTGGTAGGATGTTTGTGAGTTACTTGGCTCCTCTTGGCTATTTGAAACTCCTCTTTTGGAGTTACTTCTTCCTTTGCCTCTCTGGCCTTTACCTGTGTTGTTTCTTCCTCTTCCCCTACCTTTTGTATTGGTCTAATCCTTGAAGGCTTGCAATAGGGAAAGAGTGTATCTATTCAATTGTTTCTCATGGGTTTGTAGTGAACCCATCAACTTATCTATAGTCATTTTGGATAGGTCCTTAGCCTCTTCAATGACACTGACTATAGGATCAAACCTAGAGGGAAAACTTATTAGGATCTTCTCAATAATCCTTTTGTCTTTTATTATTTCTCCATTAATTCTCAGTTGATTAATCAAGGTAGAAACCCTAGTGTGGAAGTTTGAAATGGACTCACCATCCTTCATTCACAAGGTATCAAAATCTCTCCTTAACAGTTGAAGCTTTACCAATCTCACCTTGTCAGTCCCCTTAGAACTATTTTGGAGTATTTCTCACACTTGTTTTGAGTATTTTGTTGCTATAATGTGGGGAGAATAACCGATATCAAGGATACCTTAATCAAACTAAGGGATTTTACATCCTTCATTCAGATTTTTGTCAACTAATTCCTTTGTGCATTTGATAGGGCTCCATAAGCCATTGTGCTCATAGTATCTATGAAACCATTAATGACCAGCTCCCATATGTCATTGGCAACCAATAGAGTCTTCATCTTCTTAGCCCAAATATCATAGTTTTTCCCATCAAAGTTTGGTATTTTTTTTCCAACCTTTGTTGTCCCCACTTGTCATTCTTCTCATACTAGAGAAGATTGATTAGTGCTTAGAGAACCTAGAGATTTTCCAAAACACCCACAAATGACTACTACCCAAAACAATTAGGGCTCTAATACCACTTCTTGATAGGGGGCAACCCAAAATCACAGTTGTGATAGAATGAAGGACAAAACAAAAAAGTAGAGAGAGAGAGAGCAAATAACCCAAACACACAAAAAAATTATATTTATATTTCCTCAACTTCTAAAATTACAAAACACAGATTACATGCTCTATTTTACATTACAAAATATACCATATTCATTTTGGGATGTCGTCTCTAACCTGGCATTATTCACATGCCCAATCTGGAGTTGACTGCAATTTTGTAGCTCCTTATTCATCTACTATTGTTGCAACACATTCCCTTTCTATTCTCTACCACTATCTCCTTGTTCTATGCTGGAACATTCTCTCACTCTATCATTCTCTTACACATTCTCCTTTTGTTTTTGCAGGGTTTTATTTTCTATGTCCCCATAAACTAACTGTAACATTCTCCTCTTTTGTCTTGTATGCATGCCCATGAAAATAGGCACTCAAAAAATTGATTTTCAAAATTACCTACCATATTAAATCTTAGCAGGTCAAACAGTTGCAAGAGGCAGATTAGGGAGATCCAACACACACACCTATGGATGACAATCTTCATCCAAAAATCCACACAAAACAATAATAAAAAATATGGGCTCTATAAGTTTTTAGTCTCCTGGAACTTTGGCACAAGAACAACTTGAAGAGGACATTAGTCAATGGGTATATCATGAGGAACCTGAGAGTTCTTCCACTCTCTTAGAATATTTTGAAGAAGCATAACCTATTTCCCATCAAATGACTCAAAAGGTCAATTATCAAGGAAGACTATTGGGAGAAAATGAGCAAGGTATCCTCTAACCTATTGAGCTATCGCCTATTCCAAAACATCAAGGACTTGGATACAATACAAAGCAAAATAAACCTATAACACCACCTAATACATTGAACAATGTCAATACAAAATCTATTATCATTAAGGACATCCCTGAAGAGGTCATTAAGCTTTCTTACAATGATTTGGATGTCTCCTGTATTGGAAGTATGAGGAGATTGTCATTGATGATGTTGGTTGGCAACATGAGCATGGAGAATGTACATAGCAATGTAATGCAATGTTGTCATTGATGTCAACATTGTTATGGACTAATTTGATTAATCTTGACATGTAGAGAAAAGTAGAGCATTGATCCAGATCAATGCAAAGAGTGATATTGTACTTCATTGGAGCTCTAATACTACATATTGTAGATGCAATTTGTAATAGTTCAAAATAGGCTGTGAGACACTCCTCTCTCTTCTATCTTTTTCTCTATGGACAATGAGTCCACTTGGATAGTGAATCCACCTGCAGTGAGCATTTCTATAATATACTATATCTGGTTATAATATATTGTGAGCTAACCCTCACCATCATTTTTCCCATTTTGGTATTTCCACGTAAAAATCCTAGTGTTCATGTGTTACGTGATATTGTGGATATTTTCACGCTTTATTTCATTACTGTTGTTGAATATGCTTTGGTAATTGGATGGCTAATGTTTGAATGGCTTAATAGAATACTGATTGACCCCCCTCTCAGTATTCTGAGTGTTCAAAATTTGGTATCAGAGCTTGGTTCCTATGAAGGAGCTTAACCGCTTTAGGAAGATCTTGGAGGGTGAACACATGACTGATAGAAAGTTTCCTATTCCTCAGAAAAAGATTCCTACTATTGGATACATAGAAGAATATTACATGCTTGATAAAGTTGGAGAACTCAAGGTTGCTCTTGAAGATCTTGACAAAGTTGAAGGTGAAAATAGAGATCTGAAGGAAAATGTTAAAGAAGTAAATGAATGCATCAAAAAATTGAGAGATCAAATCAAGAAGTTCATAGAAAGGCATAAGGAAGTTAATGAGAAATTGAAACAAGCAAATGAATCCATCACTTGTTTGAAAGTGCAAATTGAAGAAAAGAAAATAGTTGAGCAATGTTTAAATGCAATAGTAAAAAAAAATCCGATGAATACATGAGGCTTGAACAAGAAGTGGTTAACCTAAGATCAGACTTGGAGAAAGCAAGAAGTCATGAAGATAAATTCAAGACAAGTTCTACAATGCTTGATGAGTTAATTGTAGGTCAAAAAGCATCCAAAGACAAAGGAGGTTTGGGACTTGAAAAAAGGTGAAATATCAAAAGCAGATCAGATACCTAATACAAAAAAGATCAATGAACTAGAGAAGAATGAAGATAAGAAGAACAGTGGCAAGATCTAAAATCAAATAAATAATGCTAGAAGACCTCCAATCAAACAACCAAATGCTCAAAGGTATCCATATTTCAATGGTTTTTGTTTCTCTTGCAATAAATTTGGAAATACAGCAATAGAATGTAGAAGAAAAATGAATCAGAATGTTCCATCCTTTATTGGTCAATGATTTACAAGAAATAAATTTGGTCATAAAGCAAGTGAGCGCAAAAGTCAAATGGTAAATGCATATGACAGTGGTAGAATGATTCAACTTTTCAATTGTTACTGTTATACATGCCATGGATTTGGACATAAGGCTAATCAATGCAGATCTAGGATGAATGGAAGGAATGTTCAAAAGAATGTTGTATGTCACAATTGCAATAGACTTGGATATATTACAAGTTTTGCAAAAATAAAAAATACAAGGATATGTTAGTGTAATTAATTAATTATTACATTAGCATAAGTTAACTTAGGTCATATTTCAATTAAGTCCTAGGTTGCATTATTAGATAAATCATAAATAAATGGGATAATATTTCCTTCCTTGTTTGGTGGGATAAGATTCCTTCTAGAAGATGAGTTGTCCTTCTAGAAATTATCTCAATATTTAATAATCATCTAGATAGGGTTCACATGTTGTCACATGTTATTAGATCATGACACATGGCAACATCTCTTGCATCTTAGGTTTTCACTCATGCCTATATATTCAGGCATTTTGTACATTTGTAATCATGTCATATTCAATTTGACATCCTTGCATCTTAATGATAACATTATATTTATGTCATTTCTCTCTTGTGGAAGTTTTGTCTTGCAGGTGATTCTGGGGTGTTTGAGGAGTTCACCTAAACTCCTACAGGATAATTTGGTAAAGAAGAATGAACCAATCAAAAAGGTTAATCTAGTTGAAGTAAAGAAGGAAATGGAAAATATTTGGAGAAAGAAGGAAGAGACAAAAAACAAGGAAGAATTTCTACCACCATATGGTACAAATGTTTCCTCCATAAACTAAGCCAAGAGCTATGGCTTAGGGGAAGCATTAATGTATATCTTTTATCCCCCACTAGAAAAGAGGCGTTGAAGCTAAAACACGAAGATATGTGATGAAGAACATCATGCTAGATATATTGGTGAAAATTATGAAAGAAAATATGTCCACAAGGAGATTTGCGGAGCTTGAGAAGTTTTTTGTGTATACAGAAAATGTGTTGCCAGCTTTATTGCCCAAAGCATTTATTGTAGAATTTTGGTAGATGAAAAGGTTATAAGAAAATTTTCCAAGGAAAATTCATTTCAAAAAGCATTCAAAGAGAAGTAGAGCAGCGAGAAGTGAATTTGGAGTGTAAAAGGTGATTCAAAGTTTAGTGCATTGAAACTTTGATTGTACGAAGCAAAGTAAAAGGGTATTTAGCAAATTTTGCGTACTCTAGTTTTTTAAAATACTTGTTCAAAAGTAGTTCAAATACATTTTGCAATGGCTACTTTGAAGGTTGTAGAAGTTTTAGAGAAACCTCAACCTAAGTTCAAGAGATATCCTACCAAAGCCATAAAAAATGACCCATTGGGTGCACTCTCATACATACTTTATGAGGTTTTACCAATTGAGGATGTTAGGGCTTATATTCATGCTAAGATGGAAGATCATTATACCTCCAAATTAGGAGAGGTTTGGGCGGATGAGTTAACAAATGATAACTTTAACCTAGAGTTGGAATACAAAAACCTAGTTGAGAAAAAGTTGGATGTATGGAAATGGTTCCCACCTTTCTACTATGATGAAAAATGGATTATAATGTCCTTGAGTAGGATTCAAAATAAATTTTTTGGACCAACACGCCCCACATGATTAAAAAGGAAATGATAAGGGAAGTCACTGGACTATGGTCCTCCAGACCAGTTCCCATGTTAAAATCCAACAAGAATGAAGTAGTAATGGAGAAGACTAGAGCTACATATGACAAAAGGGCCTTGATAGTGAATCCCATCAGAAACCTTGCTACCAAATACATTGCCATGGTTATTAGATACAAAGTTTACTTCACAAATAGGGATAACTCTATTTCTGCCACCACAATTAATGTGGCACATGAGATGGTTGTGAATGGTGTTGAATTTGACCTCTGTGAGTTGCTCAAACAATAATTAATGGAGAATATATGATTCATAAAAGAGAAGAAATATGTATTAAAGTATGGCACTTTAGTCATGTGTCTACTTTTCTACTTTTTGAAGGAGATTCCAGTGTTTGGAAAGGTGAATTGTTCAAGTGGAAGACCTATTGCATTACAAATTGTAGACTGCACGAGGAGTCTTGGAGATGTTACAACACAAGATGAAGCATTTGTTGCTTTCTTTTTTGTTTTCTAGAAAATAATACATGAGAGGGAAAGGATTCCAAAGAACATTGTTGAGAAATACAAAAATGAGATCACATTTCTTGTATCTATAGATCACTGCTTTATGGAGGCAACAGAACCCAAGACTGTTTGGGTTCCGAAGTTGAGTTATGAAGTAAAAAAATCAAAACTTATTGGTTGTGTAGATGTCCTACTGAAGATTCCAAAGGATGAAAACCAACCAAGGTTCAAAATAATTGAAGAAAAATCCATGGAAAAACATTTGAAGCAAAAGGAACCTATGATGAGGAGAAATGTTGACAAGATGGTGGATGTATATGCACAAGAGTTGGGTCAGTCAAAAGAAAAGGTGGAGTATGCAAGAGCAAGAGCTAGAACAGACAAGAGTGCAGTTAAAGAATCATGGAGTACCAAAAGATCAAGAAGAGTATCAGCCACTCCCCCCTCTGCATAAACATCCTTCAGTACTTTACTATCTACTAGAGAGAAAAGAAAATCTATTGCTAATCCTCTGATAAGGGAGAAATCCCCTTTGGTAGTGCATTCCACCAGGGAAAAAAGGAAGAACACTACCACCACAACACCCCTTGCTACCCCTACAAGAAGAAGAGTCAAACAAAAGGCTACAAGGGAGAAGAGTATAGGAATTAATGTTGTTGATGAAGAAGAGGAGATGGAAGAAGAAGGACCACAATTGGTCCAGAGAGGAAGGAAAGAGGCTTCACAAGGTGAAGCTAACACAAAAAGAAGGAGAATTGACATAATAGATACAAAGAGTGAAGAAGAAATTAAAAAAGAGAAAGAGACATTTAAGATTCAGGTGAGAGAAAAGGAGAAGGGAGCCAAGAAGATCGCTCTAGAGAAAATGGAGAAAGGGACAAGTGAAAAGAAGTCTTTGATGAAGGCTAAGAAGTAGAAACAATAGAAAATACCTCATTCCCCAATGAAGCTTGAGGCACTGATTAACAGTATTGTGTAGAATGACATATTGAAGGAAATTGCAGAGTTGTAGAAGGAGTCAAATGAGGTGGACAAGGCTGCCATTCTTGAGGCTATTTTCAAGTATATTGTGGTACTTGAAGCATATTTGAAGAATATTAGGAAAGTTATTATTGATGATGTATGGAACATCTTGCTGAAAAGAAGGGAAGAAGCTATAATGGAGAATGAAAGGCTAAAATATGAAGCCTTGAAAAGAGCTGGTGTTAGAATTTCAGAAGGTGAAAGAGCCACATTGGTCACTGTATATAGTAAGGAAATGAGAAGCAAGAAAAGAATCATAGTTCTCATGGGAAAAGATCAAAGTGACTTAGAAAGAATTCGAAAATAAATCAACGAAAAAGTTGAGGAGATTGTTCAAAAGCTAGGAGTACTTCTAGTGATTGAAGAAAAAGTAAATGTTGAACCCAATGCAGAAGTACACATTGATGATGCTCAACATGAATAGGATAAGGATGGAGAAGTTTCAATAGATAAAACCCCTCTAGAAGTGGAGAATGTGACAAAATAAAATGAAGAAGAAGGCATTGCAAAAGCAACTCCTCTAGTGCAGAATGTCAAAGTACCTCCTTCGATAAGCACAAATAATACTATAGAGGACGTAAATTCTAACAAGACTAATGAAAATGTTAATGCAGAGAATGAAGAGGAAAAAGTTGATTATGAAGAAAAGGTTGTTGACGAGGAAGGTGAAAAACATGGTAATAAATAAGAAGATCATAAAGAGAAGGAAGAAGAGAATAAAGAAGAAGAAGAAAAAAAAGTCAAGGATGCATCCAAAGATGCTAAAAAGGATGAAACAAATGACTTCGAAAAGTCTACAAAAGCTAAGGAGAAGGCTATGGAGACTAAAAATTCTCTTGCCATAGATTCTCTGAGAAATTTACTAAGTGTTCATCCTAGCTTTCAACCCATTGTGTCCTCTTAGTTGCTGCAATTGTTGATGAGTCAAGGTAATGTTTACTTGAACAAGATTTCTCCTATTCACAAGCTACAGATGGGAGACTTGTTCCACACATCCACAAGAAAGGAGATAATTGAAACCCATTAAAAGAGAAAAGAATTGGTGGATGATGTAGTGAAAGTGTTTCAATAAATCATACTTGGATCGCATGTGGATACCACACTCTCCAATATTGAAAATTTTAAGCTTTTAATTATTCATTCAAATTTTATGCATCCATACTTAAGGAAGAAGCAAAAAAGGAAGTGGAAAAGGGATTGAGTGATAATAAAATGATGGAGATGATAGAGAAATGTGTTGTTGCACATAATAAATTCTCTGAATTACTGAAAGACGTTGAAAGCTGTGTAGGTGAGGCGAAGGCATTATTGCAATATGGCATTAAGTGGCCTGAAGCCACATAATTCATAAAGAAGGATATGGAATCTATTGTGTCATAAATTGATGCCACCTCCAATTCATATGACTTGGTCATTGACCTCATTGGTGCCAGAAGATGCAAAATTGAAGAGCTTCATAAGAAAATTTTCCAACTTTAAGTGCAAAAGGAACATATCATACTACAATTTGGAGAAGTAAGGGATATAGTCAATCCCAAATTACTACTCATCTCTAAGGCTCCACTAAGTTTAGGTAAGGAAAAGGGGATGAATCTAGTACTTGCTTCACCAAAACAAGGATAAGAATTATTGTTAGAATTCAAAACTTAGATCAGACTGCTTGTTGAGGCTAAATGAGAATGAGAAGATAGTAGACCAGCCTAGGAAGATCGGGTGAAGAAGTTGTAAATTTCAATCACCTCTAGTTGACTCATCTTTCATGTTTTTATGCATTTTTTTTATTCTTTTTACATATACAAACATATAGAGTTGTATTCAATATCTTTTTGCTTTGGTACATGACTCGGGGGGAGTCAATATCTTTTACAACTATGTATATATGACTACACCATTTAGGGAGAGTTTTGGTAATAAATCAGAACAATATATATAGGCACCATTTTCACTTGATGTCAAAGGGGGAGAGTTTTGGAGAGAATTTTGGCATGTTGCCATCAATGAAAAAGTGGGAGATTGTTGGAAGTATGAGGAGATTGTCATTGATGATGTTGGTTTGCAACATGAGCATGGAGAATGTACATAGAAATGTAATACAACATTTTCATTGATGTCAAAATTGTTGTGGACTAATTTGATTAATCTTGACATGTTTATGAAGTGTTGAAGTCATTTGTGAAAAAAGGTTTGGTTTGGAATGTTTATGAAAATCTAAGTATCAGTACTACCAGTTCAGGGTTACAGTGTATCAGTTTTTGGGTCCACACCACTCCGCAAATGAATATTTTGCTTTGTGCTTCTAACCTAATTTTTGTGGTTGTTAGAAGATTCTAAATAGAATATTTCATATTTTTTGGAGAATTATTTTGGGAGATATGAATGACAAAGTCCGGTTTGACATTTCATAGTCATTTCCTGTACAATGTGTTGGTGTGGGAGATTTTGCACTTCTCCGCAAATGAGTCTTTGATGTTGCGGTGTTGAATTTATGTTCTCAGATGTCAAATGAGTGTGAGTTCCAAATGGTATCATATTTTGAGATCCACATTTTGTGAATTTGATGAACAGTTGAAGTATTTTTTATTTAGGTCCTATGGTGTGCCAACCTAACATGTTTGATGTGTATGCAAAGGATTAATATGTGTTGCACTTTTATATGGGATCTATTTTAGGTCCATCCCAACCTATCTTAAGGAGTTTTGAATTTTTAATTGTGGTGTGATGTTTTATTGAAATTTTTTGCATTCAACAAGTTGAATTTTGTGTGTTACATCCAATTAGGCTGACCTAATTGATATTGCACTTGATACCGATATATATGATAGATTTTTTTCGGTATTTTGCATGGTATGGATAGATGATGGATGTGAGATGTATAATGAAAATTAATTAGAGTAGAGATAATTTTTGAATGTTGAGATCAAAATTATGTGAATACAAAGCAAAGCAAAGAATTGATCCAAATCAATGCAAAGAGTGATACTATACTTCATTGGAGCTGTAATACTGCATATTATAGATGCAATTTGTAAAAGTTTAAAATAGGGTATGAGCTACTCTTCTCTCTTCTATATTTTTATCTATGGATAGTGAGTCCACCTGCAGTGAGCATTTTTGTAATATACTATAACTAGTTATAATATATTGTGAGCTAACCCTTGCCGTGGTTTTTCCCATTTTGGGTTTTCCACGTAAAAATCTTGGTGTTCATGTGTTATGTGACATTGTGGATGTTTTCATAATTTATTTCCTTACTATAGTTGAATATTCTTTGGTAATTGGATGGATAATGTTTCAATGGTTTAATAGAATACTGATTCACCCCCTCTTAGTATTTTGAGTGTTCAACATCCACCCATTTTCCACCTCCATCTTCACCATTGACCTCCCACTGTCATATCAAGATAATTGATTAGGACCAATGAGGATTCACACTCATCAACATGTTTCTAACTAACGAGGCATTTATACACTTCATGGGTTTAGAGGAAGAATATCAATTAGGTTGTTCTTGATCTTGACTAACACACTTTTTTTGGGGAAGATGAACTCCTCAACTGCAAAAGGAGAAAACAAGAAAATAATCAAAGGTCTCTTAGTGAAAACCTCCTCGAGGCACTTTTAGACTAGTCAAAAGTAAAAAGAAAGGGTGCATCCTCTAATGAAAACCTATTTGAGGTGTTAGAGGATGGGGACATTCATCTTCCCCTTCTGGGTACTCATTTATAAAAAAATATCCTCGATCTTGATTGAGGAAACCAAAGAGATCAATCTTGACACTGAAGCAAAACCAAATACCACATATGTAGCAAAATATTTGTCACAGGATGAGTATAAGGTATTTTCTAGAATCCTTTAGAATGGGTTAATCAAATTTACATGGTCCTATTACAACATGCTAGTACTTGACCCTGCACTAGTGGTTCATCACTTGGATATATGTCCTAATGTTATGCCTATCAAACAAAAACTTCATAATATGCATACACAAGTAGCTTTGCTTGTCAAAATGGAGCTAGAAAAACTATTAGAAGCTAGATTCATTTGACCCATTAATTATTTTGATTGGATATCCAACACTGTTCCTATTGCCAAGTCAATTGGGGGCATCCATATCTACACCGAATTCAAATATTTGAATAAAGCTTGTCCAAAAGATGATTTTCCATTTCCCAACATTGACATTCTTGTTGATCCTATAGAGGGTGAATTCTATTTTTTCTCTAATGGATGACTTTTTTGGGTACAATTAGATATGTATAGCAATTGAGGGCCAACACAAACAACTTTCACTACTCCTTGGGATACCTTTTTCTATCAACTTGTCATGCCTTTTGGTCTAAAGAATGTAGGTGTTACATATCAACATGCTATGATAGTTATCTTTTATGACCTCATTCACATTATCATGGAAGACTACGTGGATGATTTGTTGGTAAAATTCAAAATTCGAGAAGAGCACCCAAAAATATTGGAACTAATATTCAACCAATTAGAACAATATCAGTTGCGTCTTAATCCTGAGAAATGTGTCTTTGGCATCACCTCAAGAAATCTCTTAGGATTCATTGTATCTAGGAGATGTATCAAGGTATATATTGTTAAGGTAAAATAAATTTTGGATATGCCTCCTCCCAAGACACTTAAATAGCTAAGAAGTCTACAAGGTAAGCTCTAATCCATTCAACGATTCATTGCTCAACTTGTAGATAAGTGTCAACCATTCACACACTTGTTCCATAAGGACACAAATTTTACATGGGATGCCTTGTACCAACAAGGATTTGATAAAATCAAGGAATATCTCTCTAATGCACCCATTCTCATGCTTACCACAATAGGTAAACCATTGTCGCTATACATTTTCACTACTTCAATTGCACCGGGGGAACTTTTAGCACAACATGATGAGAATGGAAGAAAGTGAGCCATCTATTACATCAGTGACATTCTTGTTATATATGAGCTCAATTACACCCCAATGGAAAAAATAATGCTTGATTGTGGTCTTCAATTCTTAAAATATCAAGCACTGTATGCTCAGTCATTCCATCAAACTCATTTCCAAAGTTGATCCAACTACTAAGAACATCATTAGCAAGTTGTATGGCTAAATCAGTCATGCTTCTAATTTAGTTCGACATCAAGTATGTAGATCGTAAAGAAATTAAAAGTAAAGTGATTACAAATTAAAAGTTGATGATCCTTTGGTGGATGTTTATCCCTTAGTGGCTGAATTTCCAGATGAGCTAGTGTTTTTTGTTTCTGAACCTAACTCATGGAAGCTTTACTTTGATAGTTCATACACACAACATGGTTCAGGTGTGGGTATCATTTTTGTCACCCCTCAAGGTGAATTTATACCCAAATCCTTTAGGTTGGATTTCCCATGCACTAATAACATCATGGATTATGAGGCTCTAATCACTAGTTTGAGAACTATAGTACAATGGAATATCAGTCAGTTATAGGTTTATGGTTACTCACAACTCATCATTAAACAAGTCAATGATGAATTTTAGACCAAGGATGACAAGATTCTTCCCCATAAGTGCATGGTTGATGAATTCAAAAATTATTTTGACTACATCCAATTTGAACAAGTGCCTCGACTTCATAATAAAGTAGTGGACGCTATGGCTACCATTAGGTCTTTACTTGATATGCCTCAAGATCGTCATGAGTGTGAATATTTGGTTGAAAAATTGTTAATACCTGCATACGATCTTCCTAAAACAGAAATGGTGTATTAAATTTTTGGTCCTCAATCAACCTAGTATCATGACATCTACACCTACCTCCATTATAATGTCCTCCCATCCAACCTTACTCAAAACCAACATAGATCATTTATCTAATGATCATCCTGCTATACTATCCTTGGGGACACCCTGTATCATAAGGGGTATGATGGTTCTCTACTAAGATGTCTAAATAATACAGAAGCTAAGTTGGATTTGAATGAAGTACATAGTGCATTTTTGGGGCTCACACTAGTAGAATGGTCCTTGCTATGAAGCTTCTTCAAACTGGTTATAGAGTATGATGCTTGTGAATATATCAAGAAATGTGTTCTCTATCAACAACATGTAGATTTGATACATGCTCCCTCCCAAGTGTTGCAACCAATCACCTCACCATGGCCTTTTTGTAATGGGGTCTAGACTTGTTTGACAAGATCCACCCTTCCTCATCCAATGGGCATAAATATATCATCACCGCTATCAAGTACTTCACTAAGTGGGTGAAAGCCATTCCACTTGCCCTTATCATTGACATCCAAATTTCTAAATTCATCCTATACCATATCATTTGTCGATATTGTATCCCATCCACCATCATTACTAATAATAGAAATCCTTTTAAGAACCAAAATGTACGTTAATTGTGTGAGAAATTCCATAGTCAATATCATTGGTCCACTCCTTATTACCCCCAAGTTAATGGCTAGGCTAAGGCAACTAACAAAACCTTAATTAAAATGCTTAAGAAATTTGTCAATGATGTTGGTTGTGACTGGAACCTTCATTTGAATCCCATCCTTTGGTCTTACTGCACTAGAACCTGTACCCCAACTGGTGCCACCCCATACTCCCTTATCTATGGTTTTAAAGCTATCTTGTCGATCGAGGTCGAATTCCCATCACTCTACATTTACTTGAAGAATCTTATCAATGATGAGGAGTATCAAGTTGCACATTTGAGTCAGCTAGAGCTTTTGGATGAGCGATGCCTCCAATCATCTTTAGGCTTATCAATACCAGCTGAGAGCAAATACAATAAGAAATTTTGACCTCACCAATTCCAACTTGGCGATATTGTTCTCAAAGAAAATAAACATACTCAATAAGACTTAGAGAAGAAAGGAAAATTTGAGGCTAATTGGTTGGGTCCATATGTCATTACTGCAAAGTATGGTTCAGGAGCTTATCAACTAGTTACACAAGAAGGTGAACCTATGGATGAGCCTATTGACATCATCCACCTCAAGCGATTCTATGCATGGAACAATTGAGTTATCCCACCTTGCAAAAATATTAAAAAAATAAAAAGATGTCAATTTTTTTTAAAAAATAGTCAATAGTAAAGAGAAATAAATCAACCTATGGTGAAAATCGCCCCTACTGGCACCTTGGAAAAGTACATTTGGTGAAAATATGGTAGGAGGCACCATTCGTAGAGGGATCAATCATTGTCTACCTAGCATCCCACTTTTATACATGCTTTCACTCCATCCCATCCATCCTAATCATACTATCTATGTCACATTCGTTCCCATCCCATTATCAATCATATGGTATATCTTGGTTTAGCATTAGATAGATTGGACCTACTATCCCAATCCCTAAGCTTCACCCATTTATTTTAGAATGTACCCACAAGATCCTAACACATTCCTAAGCTTCACTATCCTTTTCTTGGTTAGGCTTTTGTTGGTTTTCATCGATTGTATATAGTGTATATATGGTCAGTCATGTGTCACCATCTAGGTTCCATCATTGTATATATTTTTCAGTAGGTCCCATATTTATGTTTGTTGTGTCACAAAGATTCCCCATCAAGCTGGTTCTCATAACAAAATTCACTAGCCCCCTGAGGTTTCAATCCGTCTTGGTTATTTGTTGTAATGTCGATCCTAGAATCTACCCCATCCATATGTGGTCTTCAAAAGATACATCATTCCTCACATTAGACCACATCAATCCATCCCATGTCCTCATGGCAAAGGATATTTAAGATTTATTGTTGTTTCTCAATTCTTTTGCATTTTGTTTATCTTTTAAGCTTCCTACTATACCTACTTAGGGTCATCATGATCCATTATATCATGGTATTCTTTGATTGGTAGAAAAAGGGGCATATTTTGGCTTTTCATTATCATGTTTCCTTGGTTTTCTCACATTGTACCCACCAATATTTGTTGGAAACTTGTATTACGGTAGGGAATCCTTGTGTGTTTGTGGTTTTCTAGCATCAACCCCTCCAAATCCCTTCATGACTTTGTGTGATGTTAGATTAACCTTTTTGTTTATTGTGTCAGTCCTATGCATGTGATACAAAGTCACCTTGGTTCCTCATACCCTGGTGCATATTATCCCATGCTATATCAAATTAAGTTCTTACTACATGGCAACATAATGCATAACATCAAATTGCTCAATTACCACCTACCATATATCATTTTCATTCCCATTCCTATTATCTCTTTCCTAATCATTGGGTTTTGATTATGCAAGTGTGTTCCCCCCCATTATTTTCCCCATCAGGTTGGTTCAATTTTGGTTAGTACACTATGATGACACCTATCATCTATCCACCTTTACATCATTTCATTTTCATAATTTTTTAAGGATTTATTATTCTAAGCATCTTTTCATCGTTTCATTACCCATTCATTTGTATTACATTGCTCAAAATTTGTTATTTTGAGTATCCTTTTATTGTTTCATTACCATTTCAATTGCATAAATTTGTTTAAAATTTATTATTTTAAACATATTTCCATTGGTTAATTATCATTTTATATTGCATTAATCATTTTAGTGGCATTCTCATTGTGATTGAGGATATTAACATGGGCTGATTACACTTGGTCCATGAAGAATTGAAGCATATTCATGCCATTAATACTCAATCTTAAACAAGATCATTCAAATTGAAATTAAACTAAACATTCATTAAAATGAATCATTCTAAATATGAAAACATCAAAATATCTACTCTAACCCGTTTGAAACTTATCCAGTTTTGGGAGTGGTGTCACGTTGATGTGGAACAACGACCCTTTCCCAATCCCATGATTAGTGAGCTTGTTTCAATTGATTTTATTGAAGAGAATCGATGAAACGATTGTGAGATGTGCATGAAAACATGATCTATGATAAAATGAACATGATGCAAGATTTAATCTACCATGATTTTATGCTAAAAGATGTAGATATGCAATTGTTAAGCTAATATAAATGAGATTCAAACTAAAAAGATTCAAACCCTAATTATCTAATTAACTAAATGGATACATTATGGAAGCCATTAATAGAGGCTAAGCTATCTATGCAACTAATTTAAACTAAAATATGCTAAATGTGAGTTAAAATAAGTGTGAGTGTGAGTGATTTTAATAGCATAAGTTTTCTCTAAAAAAGATGGATCCATTTGTCTCCAAATAGTGACTTATTTATAGGAAAGCAAATGAGAAATGAAGGGTTAAGAAGCAAATGAGAAATGAATGGTTGAGATTGAAAAAGCTAATCAACGGTCAAGGATGGAGGAAATTTGGAGGCATGGATCATGGATTCTCATCAACGAATGAGAATGCAAGATGAGATTTAATCAAGGGTTTCGATTCCTTCCAAACAAGCACATTTTTGACCTATATAAGAGGTCAAAATTTAACTTGCACAAGAAGTCACAAGTTAACTTTCATTTGAAGTTTTGTGAGAATATTCCCTTTCTCAAATGATTGAAGGAGAGAGAATATTCTTTGGAATATTCTCATGGGTGAGGAAAAAACATACTTTGCTAATTAAAACAAAGTTTAATTGTGCAAAAGGGGAGGGAATATTCCCTTGCAAGTGAGGAAATAGATTAATTAGATAATTGATAATTAAACAAGGTTTTAATCATGCAATCAGGGGATTAGAAGAATAAAGCGATATTCATTAAATTAAATGATTTAATGAATGGGGAAAGGTGGAATGACATTTAATTAAATAAGTTAGGGTTATTTAATTAAATAAGAAGACTTAGGGAATTAAATTAAATAGTTTGATTTATTTAATTTAATGAGATGAAATGTTAGCATGAAAGGAGGTGAATTAACCCGATTTGGTGAATTAGGTTAATAGATGCAAATGGCGCAATTAATTAAATAGCTAGGCTAATTTAATCAATTAAGTGAAAAGAGGATGGGTTTCAAGAGGAAATGATGTTAGTACACCTAATTCAAGTGTATGATATCATTCAAGATATTTTTTAGTGTCTACATTTTACCCCTCTTTGAAGCAAGGTACCTGCTGCTTCGGTTCAAAGACTGATGCTCTTCGGATAAAAAAAAATTGCTGCTTAAATCAAAATATTTTTTTTTTCTAATTTTTTAGATGCCCCAATAGAAGGATTAAGCTGATTCCCCACCCCCTTGAGAAATCGGCCAAAATTTTGAATTTTGGGTTGATTTCTCGACAAAGGTGAAAAGTTGCCCTATGAGTCCAAAAAGGCTCTGGGATGCTAGAATCATGCCAAAAATGCAAAAAATGATGCAAAATAAGGTTTTGATTGGAAAAATTGGTGAAATGATGATAAACCCTAGCTTCAAGATTAAATTAGGGCAAAAATCCCTAATTTTGATGTCTAAAGAAGCCAAGAAGGGTCACTTTCAATTCATTTGTGCATTCACACCTTAGAGAATTCTTGCCTTTTGAGCTCTGACCCTCTAACGAAATGGCGAAATGAGTGCTCCCATGACACATTTCCCAACCTTGTTTGAGAGCACCAGAGGCTTCCAGGTGTAGGACCACTGGTATGTGATTCAAAACTTGATTTGAAATTTGACTTTTTGATGCATTTAATGTGTTTTAGAATTTAAACTTTGGTGGTGTTGCTCTAGAGCGACACTAATTTGAGAATCAACGAAGCTGATTTGAATTTTAGCGATGCATATGTGTATTGCAATGCAATTCATAATTTAGAATTAGGGTTTTCATTTCTAAATAGTGATACATATGTTTATGGCGATGCATCTTCTG
This sequence comes from Sequoia sempervirens, assembly GCA_007258455.2. Classification (NCBI taxonomy): domain Eukaryota; kingdom Viridiplantae; phylum Streptophyta; class Pinopsida; order Cupressales; family Cupressaceae; genus Sequoia; species Sequoia sempervirens. The sequence goes on from VDFB02022215.1 coordinate 29,308, forward strand.
ATTTGAAAATTAGGGTTAGGTTTTCCAAAGTTTAAATCGTGACGCATATGTTTATAGTGACACGACTTTCGATTTGCATTTTAAATGCCTTGAATGTCATAGTTTGAAATTTGAATTATAGTGATGCTATTGTAAATAGCAACGATATTGTCATTTTGGGGCTAAAAATTCCAAACTTAGTCATTTTTTTTTTAATTTTGACATCATGCACTTTGTGGGTGTAGGAGGTTATTCCACCTTTGATGTCTCATGAGCATCGACCCACAATTTTGGAGAGGCTTGGTGATTTATCTAAGTTATTATATGAGCACTTGGGAGAGATTAGCTTGTGGTGCATTGCGTACATGCCCGTCGTCTAGACACATCTAGCGATGATGACAACATTGTGCGAGCGATGGAACAATGAGACCTCTTTATTCCACCTTCCTACTGGCGAGGCGACTATGACACTGGAGGATGTATGGTGGATATTGCATTTTTTGATACATGGTGAGTGTGTGATATATGATGTCGACACCAGATACAATGCATGCCATGAGATGATGGACCTGGAGGACATCGTTTTAGTCACTTCACAGATAGACCATGAGATGTATAAAGGTCGAGTGCCCACTTTCTGACTGATAGTTGCAGCGATCATTTTTGGCTTGGTTGCTCTAGACCGATGGAGTAGAGGGTTCAACCCATGATGGGGCCTAGCGTGGCACTAGATGATCTTTAGGAGGACACTGTTTGCATGGGGACTGATGATTTTGGCCTCTTTGTATCATGACATGCATGATTTTGTATATTGTGATGGCAAGGTGATCAACACAAGAGTTACTCTGTTTCATATTTGGGCTTGGGAGCACATAGCTGTGCTTTGATTGATCGTTCATATGGCTGATGTAGAGCCAAATGATCTAGTGGTCTAGCGATACAGAGGCACCATTACTTTACAACACACTAGGTAGCTTGGGATTCTATACTGACACTGGGTGCTCGATGATATGACAGTATTTGGATGGTGGCCCTGGCTACATATGCCAACATGGTTTGACGATGTGCAACAACTTTTATTTGCTAGACAGACTCAGTATATGCAAGGTCGGGAGCACACTATCGTTGAGAGGTACTTGCTAGATAGGGTGGATTGATAGTTTGGAGAGAGGCAAGATAGGCCTGATGATGCATGCATAGCCATCTTCACCAAATCAGCACGAGAGGTACACACGTGGGGACCTGTGATCTCAACTCTTGAGGTGGTTAAGGGATTTCGGTAGTTGGTTGCTTAGCCATGGGCTTATGATCAGGGGCAGGCAGATGCTCAGATGACACCTGCATATGATGCATGGTTCACACCCCTATCTAGTTGATAGATCTAGCAGGTGCACCTCCACGAGGGGGACTGAGAGGGAGGGGTGCAGGAAGAGGTAGAGGTAGAGGCTAGGGACAAGATGGCTAGGATGACCAGGAGGCTAGGGACAAGATGGCTAGGATGACCAGGATGGGTAGATTCCAGGGGCACCACCAATGGGTCAACATCCTCCTATTCAACAAAAAATAGTGCAACCACCACCATTAGGGCCAGATCCCTGACATTTGTAGATTCAGTAGCTACAACAATAGGGTAAGGTCATTACAGGTGAGTGGGATCAGGCCTGACAACAAATTTTAGCTATTATTGCTGAGAGGGATCATGCACGATAGCAGGTATAGGCTATCATAGTAGAGAGATACCATGAGTGACAACTTAGACATACTACCAAGATGTAGTTAGGTAGGAGGTTGGGTGACCTCAGTAGCTCGAGATGATGATAGTTGCATCTTAGGGGTAGATAGTGTCTGCCAGGTTATACAAAGAGGTTGTGACTGAGGTAGCCTATTGCACTATCACAAAGATGTCCCTGCAACACTTAGATAGCTGAATTACTCCCATAGGACTAGGGCACATGCTAGAGTCAAGGATCAGCCTGAGAGATAGGTTAGAGAGGGGAGCAGTCCTCAAGGCTAGCTCGAGTGTACATACACTTTTTGATTTATTGTCTGATTCTTTTATACAGATATACATTCATGGGATCCTTTGATAACCTTGTGGATATTGTATTTTTTTATCGATATACATACACTGATTTAGATATTGTACCATGATAGTTATTATTTTTTGATATATATATATATGATGCAGATACAGATTCAATATGATGCGATGCATACTTTTATTTCATGTTTATGATTGTATGGATGCACTTTATTCATGCCTATACAATATGCGATGTAATGATATAGATGGATGCAATGCTATATTCGTTTTCATTATCTTTTCATGATATGTTATGGGATGGATGAGATGATATGCAAATGTTATGGGATGGATGAGATGATATGCAAATGTTATGTTATGATTATGTATGCAAATGTTATGGATGCACTTTCTTTTTGTGTATTTTCTATGCAGTTTTATGATGATGTATGCATGTGGATGGATAATACAGATGTTCATGTTTATGATATGATGATGAAAGGATTTAAGATGCTTAGAATGAAAAATCCATATTATTCATCACAACTTAAATGATAATGATGATGTATGATGTATGTTTTATGATACAATATGATTATGTTGTGCTAATGGTTTGTGGATGCAGGATGGATGCATTGATGATGTTTTTTTTTACTGTCATGATACTATGGTTAGCACAAAGAGATGATAGAAGAAACAAGTTGATTGATTTGACCATTGATTTTTATGATTGCTTCAAAAGATCCAACAAGTCTATGCTCCATCTAGAATTTATTAGAGATGTTGATGAGAAATGCATGATGATGATTTGCTCATATCTTGGGATTGGGATTTTCTATCATTCCTTATTGTTTGATATAACACATAGACATGATGCATCAAGGTATGATAACCAGGATGAAATTGTATCTAGTGTAATGGACTTTGACTCTACAAAAAAATAGGAGAGTTCTTATTCACACCTTAACATACAAAAACGTCATCAGAATATAAGTTAGAAGTTTAGAATATATTGGACCAAAGCATACACAATAGTCAACAATCTACCCCAAACAACTTCCTTACACACAACTAAGCAAGTATGTGCCAAGATTATTTTACAAGAGTATCCGCAAGCACAACAAATGAAAGATAATGATTGATGCCCCCATTCCTTTCTCTCTAAATCATTTTGATAGACATCATCAAGAGGTCCTTAGAATGGGTCATTAAGATAAATCATAAGAAAAGATCAAAGAAAAACAATCAGTGTTATCTATATCTCTTGCCAGTTTAACTTTAGCTAAGTTGATGTCTGATACTGATGTCCATCGCAGGAAGGATACATCCTAGGACATATTGATCAGGAGTTGTTTGATGTAGGATGATGATGAGCTTTATGATAAGTCGTTGATATAAAATTTACTGAAACATTTACCTATGATTTAGACTTTACATTTTGACCCTTAGGTTCTCACTTTACGACTTGCTACACTTTTTTTCTATTTGTTTTGCCAAAGGTTGAAGGTGATGATCGATTTATTATGGGTGAAGGTTTATTGTGGGTGAAAGCGAGATGGGATGGGTGGTTTTGGATTTTCTGGATATTTTAATGTTTTTGGTATTTTGAAAATGTTTTGAGGTTGTTTTAGTCTTTTTGAAAGTTGATGTGAATGTTTTTGTTTTCGATTATTTAAGGCTACTTAGGGTTTTTCAAGGATATTTGAGGCTATTTAGGTTTTTTGAATGTTTTCTAGTGTTTTTGGGTTTTTTGTTTTTCAAATGTTTTTGTGTTTTCTGATATTTGAATGTTTTAAGGATTTTTTAAATATTTGGATGTTTTAGGATTTTCGAGAGTTTCAACCAAGAACCTAACCTAAAATACCTATCCTAGGGGCCTCGGGGGCTAATCAAAGATAAGCCTTGCCTACGTTATACACATAGAGACCATGTAGTTTGACTGACTTGACTTCTTGATAATGAGAGATGAATAGTTGAGAGATGTTAGTTTATTACGACGAAATATTAAAGGACTAACCTAGGGTGTCTCAGGGGCACATCAATGATGGCCTTGCTTATGTTCAAGCTCAGAGATGGTCTAGTTTGACAGGGTACTATTTTTGGATTTTTGATGTTCAACATTTTTAGGGTTTTTGATGTGTTTTGGATGTTTTAGATTTTGACTTTACAATTTTTGAATGTTTTTGGATTTTAGTTGTACAAAATTTTGTGAATGTTTTTTGGATTTTTTAATGAACGTTTTATGAATGTTTTTGGGATTTTCAATGAGATTTCCAATAACCTTAGGATATACAAGAACCCGATATGATCCATAATGAATTTCCCCCAATGTGACACAATAGACTACCTCAATACAAGATGACCTTAGGACTATGCCAAGTAGTACTAAAGGCTATACGATACTTCACAACATCAAGTTATGATAGAGATGTGGATGGGCGATGGAATAAATAGGTTGAATGATGTGTTAGATGGATGGTGGTGCAAAGAGTGATAGGATAAAGAGACAAAGAATAGATGGAGGTTCTTTATTTACACAAGGCACCTGTTTGCTAGGTTTTCACCAAGGTACTTTCCCAAAGTGCCACCGAAGTGGTTTCCACTAGAGGATATTTTTTTTCTTTACTATTTTCAATCCTTTTTCTCATTTTTTTAGATTTTGATCATTTTTTGTTGTTGTATTTTTAGATATTACACCCTTCAAGACTAGGCATAATTTTTTTTAAGATGCAAGATGTTAGTTGGCTCCTACAAGGGTTCAACTATAGGCATTGATAATTGATATGCTTTTGATCCATAGCTAACTGTGACGACAAAGGACCCAACCAGTTAGGCTCAAAATTTCCTTTATTGTCCTGATCTAGTAGATTCTTTTGATTCTACTTTAGGACAAGATCCCCTACCTAGAAAAACCGACATTTGATCTTCTTGTTATAGCTCTATTTCACTCAATTTTGATATACTTGCAAGTTATTTAGGGCATCAAGAGGATGCTCATCCAGGAATTCTAGCTCATTTAGTTGAGATACTTTGTACTCTTCATTGGTGATCAGGTTTTGTAGTGACACTCACAACAATGGGAGCTCAACCTCAATAGGCAGGATAGATTCTGATTTGTAGACTAGGGAGAAAGGTGTTGCACTTGTTGGTGTGCGTATACTAGTTTGATAAGCCTAAAGAGTAGGATTTAATTGTAGATGCCAGTCATGGCTAGCTTCATTGACTATTTTATTTAGGATTTTCAAAATGGTCTTGTTTGTAGCCTCAACTTGACCATTTCCCTAGGGATAATATGGGGTAGAGAATCGATGTTGGATGTTGAATCTTTGGCATAGCTCTTTTGCATAGTAATTCTTGAAGGGTGTTTTGTTGTTTGAGATAAGTGTTTGTGGAACACCATAACGAAAAATTAGGTAATTTAGGATAAACTTGGCAATTTGCTTCCCTATTTTGTAGGTCATAGAAATGGCTTTGACTCACTTGGTAAAGTATTCAGTAACTGTTATGATAAACTCATGGCCATTGGATGAGGTTGGAATTATTTTTCCTATGATGTTGAGTCCCCACTATGAAAAAGGCTAGGGTGTGATCATTGGTTGCAATTCCTGAGGTGGAGCATGAATCAGGTCTCTATGCTATTGACACTAGACACATTTTTGCACATACTGATGGGATTCTCTTTCCATGGTTGGCCAGTAGTACCCCATTCTCAACAGTTTCTTAGATAAAGTCATACCACTAGAATGGGAACCACATATGCCATCTTGTACTTCTGTTAAAGAAGTTAAGGCTTCCTCTTGGTTAAGACATTGTAGTAATATTCCTTTGATTCTTTGACGGTATAGGGTATCACCTAGGATCATGAATTGGGACGCCTTCTTGACAAAGGTATTTTTAAGATTCAAGGTGATATCGTATGGGAGGGTTCCTTTGCTTAGGTATGTGAATATGTCATGATAGCATGGGGATACAAGACCAAAAATGACACACATGAATTAAAATTCAAGGATTTTGAAAGTTGGTACGAGAAGTTCTTCTACCAAGAATTCATATTGAAGGATGTTGTTTGGAATGTCTAATAGTGATCTGATTGTTGCCATGGAATTTGTTGCTTTGTTGTTTATGTGAGGAATTTTCTCAAAAATTATGTCTGAAAATTTCCTTGAGACTTTCCACCATCTTCTTGTAAGGAGTAAACTTTTCACCCTTAGTTTGATAGTCGTCATTGACTTGTTTGATAACCAACTATGCGTCTCCATAGACTTTCATTTCTTGTATCTACCATTGAACTACTATCCTTAGACCTGTGATTAGGGATTCGTACTCAACAATGTTGTTAGTACATGGGAATGATAGCCTATATGACTTTGG